>CAJQZM010027599.1:0-41252 GCA_907164665.1 Colias nastes | reverse complement strand
AACAATATAGAACAAACCTAGAACAACTCAGAACAACCGCCAGAATCGTGATATCTTAAAAGTGCGGTGCCAGCTCTAAAATCGGTTTTTTTGACTTTTCTCGAAATGTTTTAATCTCAGCTTTATGCAATTCTGGAACAATGTAGAACAAACCTAGAACAACCTGGAACAACCTTTAAAATTTTTCTAACTTCAAAGTGTGGTGCCAACTTCCCGGAGGTTACATTTGCTACACTCTCTACAGAATTAAAAAAGAATATCTACAATTTAGTGTTAAAGTACTTACAAAATGAAGACGTTAATAAACTTATATCCAAAGAATTATTATAAAGTGCCATTACCGAAATTGTTTCTAATCAAACCATTCTTAGAACGAATATGGCTTGGCGGCAATATGTGAGAAACCACTACCATTTATCCCAAACTTTTAATACTATCGCTAATTTCCCGTTTCAACTCCAAACAAAACTCAACCGTATTACGACTTCATAGAGTCGCTTTCCCATTGTTCTCTCGTATCAGGTATCGATTAAAAACTCGATTGAAACATTCATAGTACAGGCTGAACGTTAATTAAGACGTGCATTATCATTTTAAAGCAGTAAATAAAATTGTAATCTTCAACTTTAGAGCACAGGCGTCTTATAACACGAGTTTATCTTGAAATGTTAAGCCGAAACGCATACTTCTTTGATCCCACCTACGCTGATATCCTGTACTAATGCACTGTCATTTTTAGGGATCCGTAGTGAAAGGCTAAAAATGGATCCCTTTTACTGAGATTTCGATGTCTGCTTGTTTGTCCATTTGTCTACAGGTGTAACTAATGAACCGACATAGATAGACAGATGAAATTTTCAGTGATGATGTATTTCTGTTGCCGCTATCTGTAAAATAATTAATAATTATAAAGCATTTGAATGCTATAAAGTAAAAATATGAAATTGAACAAATAATTCCTTATAATTAGCTTTTATTTTTGTTTTGTATTCTGTAATATATCTGTTTGTTGTTGTCCTAACATAATAAAATAAACTAAAGCAACGATTAGCACGTTCATGAATCCTACATAATATCTAAGGTGACAATTTTTTGCAGTAGTTCTTAACTTATTTGTACGGAACCCAGAATCGCGAGTCCGGTTCGCACTTGGCCGGTTTATTAATGTATCTACTATAGATTTCTGTTGGAGTGACTTTTAATGGGGTTCTGACGTTGATGCTATTTGTTCTGTTGCAGGTAACAGCGGATCGACTAATGAGTTTGTGAGTAAATCGATAGTAAACAATGCTTGTTTGTAAATTGTGATTGAATAGATAGGTAGAGACACAGCTTTAGAGAATTAAATAATGAAAGGAGGTATTAATAATGTGTAAGTATGTATATAGTGTAAAAGCTAGAAGATACTCGTTTCAATTATATCCTCGGTTGGTAAAGACTAGTAGCGTATTAAAAAAAATAAGTATCGACGTTTTATAGTAGGTATTTATTTTGTATTACATTGATATTGCTTTACTTGATTATCATTGAGATTAAAAGTAGCATAGCATATTATTATTCCATGACAGAATTGAGTTTGAATTGATTGGAGGCCTGTGCAAAATTTATGTGTGGTAGAACAATATTTAAAAAAATATACAGATTCTGTAATTGAAAAACGTAGAGTCCCTTACTAGCTCTAATTCGTAGTAACTAATTTCTAGTCATTTGATAATTCGTAAACGGTTTGTAAAATAATTTAATTAAAGTATTCGAGTTTATTTTATGAGCAAAAGATGTTTATTTCATGAGCAAAAGATGTTTATTTCATGAGCAAAAGATAAGGTGATAAATAAGTTGAATCTGCTGTAAAAGATACCTTTTTATCTATCTGTAAAAATCAACCTTCTGTTGTAAAAGTATTCCAACGATACGGTCAATTGGCAAGTTTTATTTATTTGTTATTTCGCTTGCCTTTACGGAAAACTTGGATATAAGTATTTCGGAACGAAAACTTTTGCACAAAAGATTTAGATTAAATATTTACGTGTATTTTTCTCTAGTCCCGAAGCTAAGGTGAAGGCCGTCTTGTTTGTTTTGGATTTAAATCTGGATTTATATTGACGTTTCATGCTATCACGCAATAGCTGTTTGTTGTCCTTTCTGGATTTGGCGACTGAAACGTATTTCCGTCTCTAGGTAATGTATGTTTTAGTTTTATCAAAATGGTTTCAGCGGATACAGGGTGAAAATAAAACAAATGTACAATTATTGAGAGTAGAGAAATAGAGACTGCGTATTTATTTAGAAATGAAAACTTGTTTAATTGAAACTTCTTTAGGCGCATTGAGAGAAATATTTTTAGGTCGCGTCATGGCAATACCGTGTCGTCATCGAGTAAGGCGAAGTTACCAAAATCTTTGAATCTTGCCAAAGAAGTTTCACTTCTGACACGTGTTCTCGACACACAGGCTCATTATTATATTTAATTAAATACATGTTGCAATAAATACGTTAATACACCTTTAATCATACAATTATGAGTCACATAGTTAATAAAAGACCAACGGTCAAATTAAATATTGTTTTAGTAAAGTGAGGAGTCGAGAGCGATGGTTTGGTAAATATTTACCAATCACCATCAGTATGGGGACGGTGTCTTTGATAAATATCACTATAGTATATAAATATTTGTTCTTTGCTACTCATTTATTAGGGGCTTTAGTATATAATAATATGTACTCTACTAGCTTTCCACCCGCGGCTTCGCCCGCGTTTTTCAATGAAAAACCCGCATAGTTCCCGTTCCCGTGGGATTTCCGGGATAAAACCTATCCTATGTGTTTATCCGAGTTACCCTCTATGTTTGCTTAATCTCATTGTAATCGGTTCAGTAGTATTTGCGTGAAAGAGTAACAAACACACACATACACATCCTCACAAACTTTCGCATTTATAATATTAGTAGGACATAAAATAAATTCCTGAAGTCTCAAATTCGCCCAAAGCTTTGATCTCATTTCACCCTAACCACTTAGCAGGCCATAAAAATTACGAAACAATAATAATGTAATAAATCTGAAACCTAACCCGCACATGTGGTGAAACATCCAGGAGTTATTAATTACGTACAGACAGACGGACGAGCCGAAGAATTCACAGTATATATATCAAGGGTTAATTGGAAACAAGTGTGGTAAGTTTTTTATTTGCTTTCGTGCAAATAGAGCTTTCTCTAGTTAATTTCTTTCATTTGGATTAAGAATTTTCACATAAAAATGTAATTATTGAAAGGGACATAATATTATAAGGTACAAATGTTACAAAAAACAATACGCTTTAATAAAAAAATCACAAAAAACTAAACCGACTTCAAATTCGCGGAAGGCACTATTTTTTAAATTTAGTAGGAACACAGTAGGAACCATCAAAATCCGCTCCGAAGGTTCGAAGGTAACAAACACAAATGTCGACTTGAGAACATCCTTTTTTTGAAAGTCGGTTGAATACCTATTGTTCATTTTATTGATATAGGTATCTGGAAAAAATATTAATAAATAATTTGTATAAAATATCTACACCGTACACCATTGTTTAATTCGGCAATAAATCATTCCTTATTTATTTTCACTTTGAATGCACTGCACTGTATTGCACATAAATATTTACAATGATATCGATCACATCCACAATATAAATAAACAATAAACTTAAACGAAACAGTGTAATCTAAATGGATCTACCAATAATAATAAACAAATAATTCATAAGCAAGCAGGTGTTGAAACATTAATCTTTGCTTATCCCTTCGATACAATCCGATTATAATTACATACTTGATTGCACGTTAGATTTTGGTATGTAATGATATGGGGAAGCTTTATTGTTAAAAGAATATAATGTAAGCGAATTTATCAATGTACGATAAATGAATTAAATCGTAGAGTATATTCCTACGTTCCATGCTCAGAATGTAAGGCAACTCTATGAGACAAATGGGCTGATTTTGGCGGGGAAGGACATTATCGTAAGTACATAGCTGATTTCATAATTCATTAAAAGGCAAATTAGGCAAGTTTAATGACGTTATCTCTATCTATAAAATGTTGGCAAAATCGCAGATGTCCGCTAGTTAGATAATATATAAACTTTTCCTATGTCATTAACCTCCTGGGTGAGGGGATTAGGGACGCCTTAATTCATCGTGTACATAATATGACTGACATTCAGCTGAAGATATGTAAAAAACTTAGTGTTTGTTAAACTGCTAGATCATATTAATAATATATAACTATCTAGAAATCAATTCAATCTTTAGTTTAAGAGCAACCAACTGCAAATCAACAAAAATCTTTGTTACCAAGTCGTTCGCAAAAACCAAACTTCAGTTGCGGTCAACAACCAGTTAAATATAATTGTCTCCTTTATCCATTCCTTATTATCTTCTTATAAGTTACACGGCTCTGTTTCATGTTAAATACCGATTGTATCGTCTTACGTTTGTTATGACTGTGTGGCTGTTAGATACGCGATTGTTGTGTAGAATTAGGCTTTATTTAGGGCTACCTTATTGTCTAGATTGCCTATATAGTTTGCGTTTATAATAAACCTGTAAGGTCTATATTAGGGCTACTGATAATGCTCTTTCACTTTATAACAAGAGGTCTATAAGAGAGGATTTTAAAAACACCGACACAAAGAAATGAAAGTCACTATTGGTCTACCAGTGTAATAGTATCAAATAATATCATATACAAAATAGACCATTAGAATTTAAAAACACCGATATAAATATGTAATAGGTGACTATTATTCAAATTTTAACTCGTCTACTGTTGATAAATTAAGATATTAATAAAATCTGTACAAACAAACAGACCGCTTCCAACGCCTGGCCCTTTTCATAGCCACAAAACGATCACAACATTTCTCATCAACAAGATCCAGCATTCTTCAGTATTGGAACAAACTGGTTCCCAACAAAAACGCTCCGCTCCCGGCATTCATAACAGTTTTTGTCATAACCGTCGCCATTACTACAGACATATGATATCATATCACTCCATAAGCGCTGTGTCCCTGGTATTTAGCGGTATTTTTTCCCAGTGGAATCTCATTCATATGAAACTTTCATTAAGATAACGTCAGTTTTCATTCTAATAACGCATTCATTGCTATTAATTGCTATAATTGTCATGTCAATCTTCTTCATGTATGCTTATAAATACTTTCATCAAATTAATTCCTGGAACACCAAAACTGAGTTACCATACTAGTTCATACTGTTTTGGTCAAACTAGAACAGCGAAATTATCACGACAAAGGCAGCGCTGCATATCCTGCACCCAAATCTAATCTAAAAGTCAAACATAAGGAACTCAACATCACAAACTCATAAGATCCGATTTCGATTAATCTCGCTTGCAACTTCAACTTGAATATGACTTCGAAACGAGTTTTGGTATGCATTAATACCTCGCTTCAATTGGTTACATTTCATCGGCTCTCTTTTGATGCTAATCGAAGAATTTGAATGTAAATTATTGCTGATTGTGTGATTTGAATATGTTATTGTGTTGGTATTAAATTGTTCAACGCTTTATTACTTTTAATTTCGTATTGATTGATTGGTTACTTTCTTATTTACATTTTGTGTTTACACGACTTTTATGTAAATAAATGCATGGTTGAAATTGTACATGTATTAAGAAATATTAGAATATGCTTATTAATTTATACTAAGGAAATGAAATGTTAAAATATATTATTTCCGGTTTATCATCTCATAATTAAAAGTTCTAAACACATTCCCTTAATAACTGCACCTTGATTTATAAAGATAATAACGCGGCGTTTACTCATTAACCTAAGGTCGTAAAATGTCAGAACTTTAATTATTATTCGTAACGTCATAATTATCGATCGTGAGTAATCATCGAATGCATGAATTAATGTTTGCCGTCCAATTTAATCTGACACTCCGATATACGTTCGAAGACACTTAATAGTCATGCTTACATCGGCAGAGTGCTCCGGATTTGAGATGCAAAGTGTCTTGTTAACATGGCCGAGGGGTACTTAGATTATTACGTTACCCTCTAAGATACTAGTTTACTTGTTCGAAACTCCCGCTGGGCTTAATGTGAGGCATCTGTACAGCGCGCCACCCGTCTCCACAAATCAGACGCAAGTGTTGAATCATTATTAACTGTAATGTCTTACATATAAGATTCTAAAACATCATCGCCTGCACCAACTTACGTTATCAATTGTACGCTCCGAGCTGTTCCATTACAAGCTTTACATCATTTATCATACTTTACATTGCCATAATTTATTCGTGAAGGCTTTCTTGTTTTATTTCCACCGAGATTTCTTAACATGGTGTTCTCGAATTTCTTAATACGTGATGCGATTCTTGTATAAAGTCGTCGCTTGGAATTCTGCTTCCATTATCGATAACAATATTTTACACGTCGCCAAGTGTGCCTGTAAAATGAAACCAAAGCTTATTTATCGTTGTGGAATTGTGTATGTCTTAAAGTGTTAACGATATGTTTTGTTTATGCTCTATAGTTAATATAAATCTCAAAGCGGTATACTAGAAACTTTATTTTTATTTCTTCTAATATATACGTCTTAACAAATATAACACAAAATCCGGTGCTAGTTAAGTGTTTTAAACTCACTTAAATATCCATTTCAACATGTTTGATAGAGTCATTTACTCGAACGTTATAAACTAGGAAAGAAAACGGCCCAAGTATATCGCCTTGTCGCACCTCCATTACTTTTGTAATGATTAATTGTTATTAATGCGGCTACATAAACAGAGATTGGACGTTAATGCCTCGTTGCATTAGATGTGATCATCTTGCTGGAATATATAATGCGGGACTAGTTAATTTACATCTATTAGCGTCCATTTCACTAATGTTATAACAATAGGAATTGGTAATATAACATGTCAATAGTATTTAATTACAACAGTATATTACGTTACTTATACGATAGCTAATGGGATGTAAAGACAATATGGGCTCGATTTATCAATCTTGTTTTGAAAGGGGTGTAAGACTGATTTGAACAGTTTTTTTTAATAGACTCTGACGCATTATTGAAATTTTAATTGGAATCACTTAGAAAGTATAATAATTATAGCAAAATAATATTTTGATATATTAATTATAGATAGATTTGTGGAATTCTCAAAATTAAGAAGATTCTAACGACAACTTGCAAGTTCATAGCAATAACGCTATTTACGCTACAGAAAACTGAAATACAAGCATACACTCGAAAAAATATCCACTAGTTAAAATACCAAAAGCTCATAATAACATTCAGTCAAAATTTTTCGATTTAATAAATAACAAAAGAGATTAGGCATGTTTCTGTTATACGCTGACTCAACTTATAGAAATTCATGCACAATCACGGACAAACAAATAACAAAGCATTAAAGACGGAAATAAAAGATGTATTTTATTTGTTTCTTAAACTCAATTTATATGCGGTCATAACTCATAAGTAACATGGAGTGATTTATATTTTATAAAGATGTTTCACACTCGTTTTACGTTTTGATGTAGGTAAAGGCGATAAATCTGAACATTTTGAAGATTTTTTAGCTCTGTTAGCTTTTAGTTTTTTTAGAAATGAAATAAAACATTGAAACTGATTAAAGTAACGAAACTAATTTGATACAGAACTAAAACCTTTCACTGGTTTAAGATAGCGTTGGTATATTCTTTATACCTACATGGAATTATTCTTAAATCGCAAAAAATAGAAACGCCCCGCTTTTAGCAATATTGGATAAAATAAGATACTTCTTGGATATGTTTTACCACAATATTCTACAAAAAATATAACTTATAAAGTAGATAGATAGCACATTTCATACGCAACATTATTTTTCATTAAAAACGCGATAAAATAACCTGCAGAGAGCTTATATTTCAGAAGGTATTACACAGGTAAGAAACTAAAATCAAGAAATATTGTAGAACATTCTAAAATAACAGCGCTTTGAATATTTGTTGAAACACGCAGTAAAATAGATTTTTTTTTTGCTAGTGATAAAAAGGATGTAAAAAATCAATACGCACTAAAAATGCTTTTATCGAATACTTATGATTGTATGTTTTATTAACAAAAATTTTAGTTAGGTACAATAATTGAACAAAAAAGAAAAATAAGCAAGCACAGTACGATTGAATAAATTGTATGTTCAATTCGATTTAGAACATTAGAATTAACATGAAAAGTTTCTTAAGTGTAATATATTTTAAGTTCCACAATCTGTTTCCATGAAATAACGCTCATGGGCTTTTTCCACGTAATTTTTCTATTTAACTTAAATAAATATTTTTCTTCTAGGTGCCTTTTTTTTAAGTGGGGAAATCTTGCATACATACCCACGGCCTCCGGGTAAGGGGCCGTGGGTTATGTCGGATTCCTACCGACGAAAACCCCACTGTGTTCCGTCAAGTTAATCACTATATTATGTACAACAACATAATATAATAAACGACCAAGACGTTCAGCGAAGGTCTGTATCTTGCCCGTACCATATTATGAAGTATAAAATATTAAAATATCATATTTTTCTATAAATATGGGTGCGAGTTTACTTTCTCGTCTTTATCTGACTCGATTATTAATCTCAAAGAGAAAGACATCCAAAACAAATATGTATTTGACACCAACTATAAACTTAACTATTTATCACACAAAAATGAACACAAACATAGAAAGCGGAATTTGAAACAAAATACACATATTATATAAATGACATATCGGGGTATGTAAATGAGCCCGTAGTCCCCGGTCATACTTTTAACAGAATCAACTGATGTAGAAAATTGTGTTTCGTACCTCGCAAGTTATTTCAGAACATGTGATCTGTAAAATTTTATCTGTACCCGTGTAGATACTGACGTACGCTTGGCACAGTGCGGATTATAAATAAGTATGAATGTATTTTGCGTTAGTTTTATTTTGTTTTATAGAACGTTTTTTATTATTTAATGCAAATGCAGTTTTTTAGCTTATTTCATGAGAACAGGAAATGTGTATAACAAAATCATCACGAGTGGCTGAATTGGTCAGGCATCCGCCCCGGTTTGGCGCGAAAGGATGCGGGTTCGAGTCCCGCCTCGTGATCGATTTTTTTCTATTCTTTATAAATTTATATTTATAAAGCATTTGAATGCCATTAAACCAAAAATATCAAATTCAAAATCATCATCGTCAGCCCATATACTTTCCCACTGCTGGGAAACGGGCCTCCTATGAGGGTATCTACAGGCCATAATACAACTAAACAAATGTATCTATTAGTACATTGCATTACAAAATATGCTCAAGGGAACACTTACAACAATGATTCTATACTTAAAATTATAATTTTTGCCCTTTATTTCTTCCATTACCCATTTAATTTACCTTGAAGTATTTTTTTTAATATAATTAAACAAATTTCGCTTCTCACTCATAGATCCAATAGATATGGAATCTATTAAGACATAAATCTTATACCTCACTCATTAAAATAAAACTCACATTAAATAATACGACCAAATATAGATGTACGTTCCAGTATGCAAAACTATCGTGGATCGATTACAATTCAATTTATTGGTTAATTTTATCTCTTGAACGATCGTATTATGTTTTGATTCTTAATAAATATTCATAAGCGTTAATTAAAGAAATGTAGTGTTAAATTACATATTCGGCAGGTTTTGTTGGCCTGAATTTATAATATTGATTTTGAGGACTTATATTACGATACCGTGGAAATCATTAAGTATTTAGATTTGAGACTGAAATTTACACTGGCTTATGAGTCTTTACTTGCGTTGAATGTTTAGAAAGCTGTAACAGTTTGCATTCTATCTATACTTTTTTTAATACATATTATAAAGCTGAAGAGTTTGTTTGTTTAAACGCGCTAATCTCGGGAACTACCGGTCCGATTTGAAAAATTCTTTCGGTGTTAGATAGCCAGCCTATTTATCTAGGAAGGCTTTATATCATCACGCTAAGACCAACAGGAGCGGCACAGCTAGTAAAATATAAATGTATAAGTATATCTTCTATAACTAACTTCTACTCAACAATGTTAATTAATGAAGAAACAATATAATTTACAACGCAAACGAAAAAGTTATAATTAACATAATTAGACGCAAAAATAATTGAAATAAAAAATATTTTTATAAAAATTTTGTAGGTACCGCCAATTAAATTTTTCACCTATATTCGTTCAACTTCAACAAGAATAAACGGGGGCGTAAATTTATTTGAGTTGAAATGTATTTCAGGTCAAGTGTGGGTATAAGCTTTTATTTATTACTTTTATAATTATAATATGTATATTGGATAATGATTGTATAATAATGGATTGCATTGAGCCTTTGTGGAAAATTATTAATGTGACATTTTTATTGGTCTCTTTTACAGCTATGGATAAAGTAGACAATATATATGGAAATTTAACTTTGACTGGTTTAAAATACGATTTATTAATTGTGTTGTTTATTCAGTACGTGATCAGGTTCGCTGTTAGTGAAACGTCCGGATCCATAATTGATTAAATCGTGTTTTAAATCTGTTAAAATTGGAATGTAACAAAATCATGTAAAATTAAATGTTTTACGAGTTACAACAAATAATTGTGTTAATTCACACTTCCAAATTCTAATTAGAAGAGCCTTGAGTTAGAATTTAAATTAATACCTACAGCTTTTCAAACCACATGACTCCATATATTATGATTAATGATTATATCTCTCTAATCTAATTGTTATAACACACTCATATAAAATATGCACAACTTTTTAAAATACCAAAAACCTACACTACAATTAATATACACGCAAAACATAAATCTCTATCTAAAACGCATCCATCTAAAACGTATAGATATTAAAAACAAATCACGATCATTCAAATCAAATGAAATCCCAAAAAACGTTGAATAAAATCAAGTGAATGTTTAACGGGCATTATCACTCAATCGACTCAAAGCGGAAAATTACCTTTTAGAAGTTTTGAAGTCCTCTCGACCCTCCGAATTGATATGGATTGAACCGACTCTCAACTATTTCACAACAAAAACCGCCAACTCTGACCGTTTTCGATTGAAACGTCGGCAACTAAAAATAAATAATCTGGGAGATGAGTTAGGTGTGTGGTGTACGGACGGTTTGAGAGGTTTAGAAATTAATTAAATTACAAATTGGTAAAAAAACGTTGCTTGTATTGTAAAATATTAATCGTTTGCAGTTCCAATAACATGAATTTGTATTTAGTTTTGATTATTTTTCCGACCCAAATATCGACCAATAGAATTGCACCATTCGACGTCACGTGGTACAACCTACATGGTATTATACTGATAATTTTTTGAAAATTTTCTCTGGTCGTTGACGTCAAACTGACAGGTTGAATTCAATTGTGAAATTATTGGCCGACATTTGGGACGGAAAAATAATCCCCCGAATACCACACGAGCTTCAAAATTATCTGGCATTTCCCTCAAGGTTCCCTGCAAAAAAATAAAGTCGTCAAGTTTTTCAGGAAAAATCACTCGCGCTTCGCGCTCGTGATTTTTTAACCTTGACTAAAAACTTGACTCCTTCATTTGTTTGCAACGAACCTATCGGAAAATACCCGATAATTTTGAAGCTCTTGTGGTATTATAAGTGACAATTTCTGTATTACATTATAATCACAAAGAGGAGTGTCCAGTGGCATTCCATAATGGTATTTAATAAATTAACTTAGAATTCAGTTTGCAACAATACAAACACTTTCAATTCGATCAGGCTAAAAAGATATTTTACTGTGATTCCACTGTCTTTGACTATTTGATTTTTTTTTTAATTCAAAACCACATTTATTATAGACAATCATGACTTTAACTATGTTATCACTAAAATCTACTTCTATTAGGTATCTCAGTTTTAGCCTTCCATTATTCTACTGACGATTACCTTCTATCAAGAACAAGAACCATTCATATACTCTATTCGCAATACCACATACCAACATTCGATTGTCTCCACTTTACAAGCTGAACGGGAAAACCGCTCGTATACAACCAGCTTAAACTGAACATATGGCTTACAATTTGTCGGCCTGTTCGCTTGATATCTAAATTAGTATGGATTCAGGTCTATCCTTTTTTCGTTGCAGACTTGACGTCTCAATTAATGGCGTGTAATTTGAAAGATCTGAATCGTTAACGCCTCATATCTCGTTGATGTCCAGATGACTGGGTTGTCTTCGTAATTAAAGGGTATATACATCTTTTATTTTATTTGAGATCTGTCTGGATGAGTATGGACTTTTGCGTCTTTTTGGGGAACCTGTAATTAAAATCAGCGTGGAATTAACGCTAAATTAGGTTTTCGAATTTGGATGTCGTTATAAATATGGCCAAGTGTAATTCTTTTTTGAAAGTGAGGCATTTCATTCTTAATGCTTTCATCTACTTAAAGAAGATCACTATGAGAAATGAAGATCCGCTAAAGTCAGCCCAGCTCTGTTGTTTCAGAGACTATCTGTAACAAATAAACAAACATAAATTTTAATTTGGGGACTATTTATATTTCTTAAGCTTCAAATAATAAAGCTATTATTTTTTCATAACAAACAGATATTATATCAATTAAATTTATTTGTTTACATAATACAAAATACTTATTCTGATGACACTCAAAATTATCGAAACTTGAGAAATTTTTAAATAGAAAAAAAATCAATTACGCAGGATTCAAACCCGCCTTATCGAAACTTGTTAAAAAAAACAATTCGGAATGTCTACGTAGAATAAAAACTATGTACAGAAGATAAACAAGCCAGATAACTAATAAATAATATATTACAAACTCAGTTGTTTATTAACTCTTCCGAAGGAATAAGAATACCAAATAACGTCGTTGAACATCTCGCGAACGTCTTGATAAAAATTAATGCAAAATAATACAATTTGTTCCGGACTTGTCACTGGTGTACTAAAATCCTCTTCCCGCCATCATTGGACAGTATTTATTTTATGCCCTCATTTAAATAAAACAGCACTAAGCCCTTTTATTACTTTGTCGAGATTTTTAAACAAATTACCTTCTTTGTTGAGCGAATTTACAAACCTTTTGTTGGATGTCTCGGCAAATAGTCAACATCCAAATGTATTTTTGTGCAAAACAACTCTTTTATCTGACTTCGTGAAGGGGTATGATTAGTCAGTGTTATATACAAACCTGTTTGTTTACTTGAACGCGCTAATCTGAGGAACGACTGGTTCAATTTGATAAATGCTTTCATTATAAGATAGTCCATGTATCCAGGAAGGCTATCATCAGGCTATCATCACGCTAAGACTAACATCAGTGGAGCTATGCGGGTAAAACCGCGACGCCAGATATAGTTATTTATAAACAAAATGCGTGTTATTAAGAAACAAATGCTTCTAAAATTTGCCAAAGTGTTTGCCAAATCTACTCTACTGATTTCTTTCTGTCCTAATACATAAACATCATGCGATGTTGGTGATTATATAATTATATTATGGAGACAACGAAGTATTTAAACCATTCGCCATGTTAGCCATTACCACACCATTACTTAATATAAAACGCGATTCATTCAACAAATTATTTAACATGACGTTTCGGACACATTACACGAAGCGTAGTCATGGACAGATTGCGATGTTAATCGTCTTGATGTTGATTAAAAAATGGATAATTCAAAACCTGGTCTATACCGTAAAACTGCAAATAAACTTTATCCAGGCAATTCGAATATTGTACATTTTTATTATTTGTACCAAACATGCGGAAAAACATGACCTTATTGCTAAATAGTTCGGTATTTAAATTTGTAACGAGCTTCACATGAAAACGTGTCTATATGCTCAGTTTTTCATACCAAGAATATATACTTCAATTCACAAACATAAGAAATATTAAATTGAGAAGTACTTAACAAAAATTAAGTCGCTTTGCTCATCAAGCTGAATTTTTCCAGGGAAATTCCCTTTTCAAAGAGTCCTTTCATGGAAGTAGAGACAAAGTTTGCTATAAACATTCCCCAGCTATCTTTCTTTCTCCCATTATATCTAGATGATGGGCTTTGAAGGTAAAATATTGCATATCAAAGAATCAAAGAAACAATATAAATTATAGCCATCTATGACACAGCAAAGCAAGGGTGAGAAAGTAAACAATTTAAGAGATAACCAATACTCAAAAACCAGTATATACGCATTAGATTTTTAATATAAAAACTATGAATGTTAATCAATATAGCCTAGTGAACCTAAAATAAACAATTAACCATTTTACACACAGTTCTTTCTATCTTAGGAGCCTGGGTCACTCTAATTTGTAAAATTTTTTATGTGAAATAAATGATTTATTTATTTATTTATTTATTTTAATGCTTTGTTTCTCACTGCACAGATAGTTGGGCACTAACCGAACGATAGAAGTCTAACTCACTTATAAATTAAAACGTTTCAGTGTGCTTTCTCAGTCTGACTCCTATAGATTTCTTGCACGTTAGAAGTTTGACTGAACCTTAGAAAACATTTACAGGCTTGACTTATACTGACTGTTTAAGTACATAACTTTCCTTATATATACTTAAATACGTGATGGGACGTTCTCTTTACTCTTTACCTTTATTAGCAAGTGTTGTTACGGATTTAGTAGGTAACTTAAATTTCAACCTTAAACTATAAATCATTAAGCACATTTTGGATTGTACTTCTCTATTTAATTACATGCACCTTGCGTGTTCACGTTAGTGTCATTTAGATCACTTTAACGAAACAACAATTCATCATCACCAAGTAATTATTGATAATCATTGTCGTACATTACAAACTAGTTTGTTAGTAGATTATAATCTATTTGATAATTACCATTCCTTCCCACAATCTTGATTAGCTATTTGTATGTTATTTATCTAACCGACTTAATTTGGACGGCTCTTGGGAATTTTTAATTTGTGTGATTTGAAATTTTATCTGTTATCTCGAGTTTCTAAGAAGTCGGGTTATTTTACTCTGGAGATGTGAAATTTATTATCCGGGGTTAAGTTTCGGTGCTTTGTTAATTATTAGATTTAGAATACTAGCAGCTCGCCCTGGCTTTGCTGGGTTTGAGATACATTTATCACGTTTACATATTATGCTAATAGAGAAAATAATAATTTCAATACTAATTGTGTAATATTGGATGTATTTCTGATACCAAAATAATATGTAAAATAGATAATTTATCTACTAAAATTTTCCTTATGCTTAAACATTTTGATGAGAAATATTTATTACTAAATATTTTGCAAAAGGCAATATAAGATCATCAATATAAGGTACAAGGTAGGCTAGGGAATATAGGTTGATATTTTTCTATTTTCACTATAAAACTTAAAATGGCCGTTGAATCCTAAAGCGCTATCCATAGATGCTATCTGGATCAAATTTACGGGAACATTATCATATTATCTCGCAGATTTTTATTCACCGTAAATAATGTAGGTATTCCACCGGCTGTTGAGATGCCTTCGAGTTTTTGTTTTATCCCGCTATCTCACTTGCCTCAGGCTTTTCTATAAATAGCAATTACTATTGTTAAAGTTGTATCTTTAAAAGCAGTTAGAGTATATCTGAAAGAGATTTAGTCTGAAATATTACTAGAGCAACAATTAATAATATTATTCTTATTCACACATAATATGCTTCTAGAAGCATATTTTTGTTACTCTAGAGTCTAGAGTAACAAAAATTATATTTATTTAATGACAATGTTTTCTGAACATATAACTATTTTAGGTATATCTACTTCGTAATAATAAAATCTTATATTATGAGAATTGCAGTAGGTACATTAAGATATCTAAGTGATCATCAGAAAATATAATTATAGCAATTTTCATAAAAGAATTAAAAATTTAAACGTTAATAATAAATTCCATTTCTATCGTACTTAGATTTACACAAAGCCTTTGCTATTTAAATTTGTATGATCTCGCTGAGGTATTTTCTAAATCATTCATGGAATTTACTTTAAGACAGTCTAGTTCTCTTAAGTCTACACTAATAATATTAATTTTAAGTGCCTTTTACAGAATCAGTTTCTATTCTTATGATTTCTTATTATAAATGTTAAAGTGTGTTTGTTTGTATTTCTTTCTATTAATAACTTGATGATATGAATCTAGCGTTTGGATATAGTTAGGAGGTTGTACAGTGATATAAACTACACTCGTGAGCAAAAAAATCGACTCAGGACGCACGCTCGCGGTTAAAAGTCTGTAGCAAAAAATCTGAAGCTTTCATTCTATTTCTGACTATAACATCTCAAAGCGGTTAGTTTTAGCTTTAAAATGTGTGGTCTACTTTGGTTTTTTTAATTTATTTTTGGTAAAGAAAAAATATTAAATGAGAAGGAGTCTCAAACAATGAAACAAGGTGATAATTAACAGTAAAGAAAATTCAAGCTTAAATTCGTCTAAATATTAATTTAATTGACATTAACTTATCAATATTTAGTGTTCCCCCCCTGGCCCTAATAACAGCTTCCAATCGCTTCTTCATGGATCGAATAAGTTTCTTTACTCGATCTTGTTCGATGCTATCCCATTCTTCAATGAGCGCCGCTTTGAGATCCGATTTCGTGGCTGGTGCAGGATTTCTAGCTCGAACTTTTCTTTTGAGTTCATCCCACAAATGCTCGATCGGATTTAAAGTCGGGGCTACGCGCTGGCCAGTCCATAGCAGCAATTTCGACCTCTTGTAAATACTGCACAACGGAGCCTGCAGTATGTGGACGGGCATTGTCGTGCATTAAGATGAAGTTTTCGCCGATGAAACCGGCGTAGGGAACGACGTGAACCCCTAAAATCTCTTCGATGTATCGGTTCGCCGTCAATCCTCCCACTCGACCGCCAGTTTCAATAAAAACCAACTCGGTTTTTGCATTCATTGAAATACCCGCCCACACCATCCAGGAACCTCCTCCAAAAGCCACATTTTCTTTAATGCAGCACTGCGCAAATCTTTCTCCGGGTCTTCTGTAGACTCGTCCTCTTCTATCGCTACCATGCAAGCACACTCTGCTTTCGTCTGAGAAGAGAACGGAGCTCCATTGTTCGTCAGTCCAATCAACGTGTTCTCTGGCAAATCGTAGGCGGGCTGCTCGGTGGGCTGGGGTTAATTTGGGGCCAGTAGCTGGCCTTTTTGGCTTAAGGTTAGCTGCCTTAAGTCGTCGTCTGACTGTCCAGCCACTCACAGCCACTCCTCGCGTTTCTCTGAGCTCTTGTTGGACTTGAACGCCAGTGAGGGCCCGATTTCTCAGCGATGTGCTGACAATGAATCGGTCATCTCTCTCCGATGTGCACCTTTTTCTTCCGGAACCGCATCTTCGATCAAAGTTACCAGTCTCTTGGTAACGACGGTAAACTCTAGAAACAGCAGACTGGCTCATGTTTAGCGCACGTGCCACCTCACGCTGACTCTGGCCTTGTCGCAATAGGGTGACCGCTTGAGCAGCTTTATCACTTGTTGTGTCCATTTTCAGGTAGAATTCTTGTTTGTTGATAACGGAGATGTGTATCGGTTGACGTTTGACGGCTAACTGATAAGGGTGGGTCAGGTAGATAACCTTTTATATGGGTCAGTAACCCTTAATTAGCACTACTGTAAACAAGCTTAAAAAGGGTGGTTACCGATCACAACATATTGTTGGGTTGTGTAAGCAAGAAACGTTACAATATTTTATATCATTTTGAAGCTAATACTATCAGCTTTAAGATATTACTAAAAAAAAATATTTTCGCGTTCAGTTTTTTTGCCAGTGACTTGCGACTGAAGGTGTGTCGCCTTTGTGTTAATCCAATCCTCTATATGTGTGCTAAATTTCGTTGTAATCGGTTCTGTAGTATTTGCGTGAAAGAGTAACAAGCATACACACCTACACATACACGTACATCCATCCTCACAAACTTTCGCACTTAGAATATTAGTAGGAAGGATAGAATAGGATAGGACTAGTAGACTATTTTTTACAAAGTAACTTTAGTTGAATTAAAATTATCTGCAACGTGGATACACTATTTTAAACATAAAATAAACCTGCTTATCTGTTAAAAAAGGGATATTTTTCCTTACGGTACTTACTTGGGGTTTATTAAAATCTTCATAGGTACTTTGAAATGAACATGACCAAAGTACAAGCAAACCAGCGGGTAACAGTATAAACTATTAATCGTTGACTAACTCATATTTAAATGCTTCAAGCTACCGTTCTAACCCGAATGGTTTAAATTAAACTTCATTACCATACGTGGGACGTGGATTCCCGCCATTAGGCGTATTGTTTGACATTTTTGTTTTTTTTTTAGGCTTAGACCATGGCTGTATATAATTGTTGTAAATTAAGAAGTATGTCATGCTTTTTTAATATTTTGTATAAATGGAATACCTTTTAGGCTGAATCGGGAGGTAAGTTTTTATTAAAATATTGTGGAGTACGTCGTGTAGTTCATAAACATTTTATATTATAATATGATTAACGATTAATTCTTATTTATCTCACGTTATGTATTCCGTAATTAATGAAGAATACATAGATAAATACATGCATATGCATGTAAAAACTAAAACCATTCATGGTTTAATTATAATTAAGTTCAAAATACATACTATCTCACAAATAAATAAACCATCGTAAACTTTAAATTAAAATAAATAATCTTCTCATCAGCTTTTTGTTCAAAGATAACGAACTTATGTTTAATTCCTCATTCTTTCTCTAACAAGTTAATTGAAAAATATAATGCACTTAATCTTAAGTTATTTTAATTATTCGTTACGCTTTGATCACGTCACAGATAAAACAGTTAATGAGTATCTCTATTCAAAACTTTATTATCTGAATTCGTTTCTTATTCGCCGAAGCGAAGCGAAGCGTCAGAGAATAAACCAACTTTTAAATATTTTGATAAACAGATTTCAAATTACGATTGAATTTTAAATTTAGAATAGTTTAATTTTAAAATACTGTTTATTTTTTAATTATGGAAATGTTTTAACATAATATTATTCGTATCAGATAATGAAGATTCATGTCAAGTATCTATTCACGTATAGTTGACATACATTTACATAATTATTATTCTAAACAGATATTACTAAAAATAATATTTATAACTGTTATAATGATACTTGAAATTAAAACTGAATACTGTATTTTTGATAATGGCCATAAATATTCGAATTGAATACTTACGGAAGGACAAACAGATATCGAAGTCTCAGTAATAGTTTCGGAAACCCAAAAACATTAAAAAATAACAAAGCGATAATATAATCTTAATAAATCAATTTTTATAGGCTTTAAGAATTTTGACATTCTAACAAGAAACCTGAAACGGCTGGACCTAAACTAATCTGGATAGATTGTCTTATTCTAGACTAAATTCTTCCAGATGCAAATCCGACCTGAAGACGTAATTACAACTAAAAGCAATAACTTCAACAACAATTTGGTATAAATAAAATAATCCGCCATTTTGTTTAAGCTCGTTACAACTCGACGCACGCCAGTGGCCCTCGTAATTATGATGTTCGCTCAGCATGTGTGCTTACATGCGAATAAGGTTTACCTACCAACGTGTGCGTGAACTTACGAATAAGGTTTTCTATGTGTGCGTGAACTCACGCGCCTATTAATGTTCTGCGCATGTGTGCGTGAACTCACGCGCCTATTAAAGTTCTGCGCGTGTGTGCGCGCGCGCTTTGTACTATCCATGTGTGCGTGGCGGCGTTTTTGAGGCTAACAATAATTATTATATACCTTACACCCGCAGGCACGACCGCCCTCAGTTATGTTTTTGTTTTCCCGCTGATGTTTTAATCATGCAAGTGCTCGGAGTATAAGCTAGCTTTGGTTACTTAATACTTTTACTGTGGTTAGAATATGCGGGTTTGATTCGCGTAAAGAGTTTTTAAGTTCCTAAAAATATATAGGTATCTTTTTAAGAACTGAAATAAGGTACAGGTACGGTAGTACATTCGGTGCAATACTGTGTTGTTTAAACATTTTTCCAAAAGCTATATCCGTTGAAGTTGTCAAAATAATGGTTAAAGAACCAGTCTTAAATGCTACTGTTTAATTTCTTAAATGTGAACTACTGCAACAATGTCCTTTGTGATAAACCGCGTTTTATTACTTTCTCGTGAGATATCATCTTGTTTGTCATATTTTTTATTGTCTCTTGAGTCTCGGAATTAAATTGTTCCATTTAAAGGAGATAGACCACCCTAGTTGTTAAGATTTCGCAAGTTGTAGGAAACTCGTGAATAGATTGAAAATAATGAAAAAATGCCTTTTTGTCTACGAAATCCAAATAGGTACCCTATAATTTAAGTGTAAGAGTTTTATGGGACACAGACGCTTACTATATGGGTGGTTCAAGAGACTACAATATATAAATTTAAATTTCAAACTAAAACAATGAATACACCTATTCATATTCAAACATTACGAATAAATTAAAACATCTCAGTTATGACACAAGTCAACGTTTGTAGCCCGTAGGTCACGTCTGAAGAATAACCTTGGCCCTTTTCTCCAAAACGTTTTTAAATTCATGAAACGAGGCAGGCGGAATACAGACGTTTTATCAAATCGTTCACTATTGAGATGTAACTCAATCTGACGAAAAGGTGTTGTCACGTGATTGAACAAGTAAAAAGAAAGTATGCATTACAATTTTTTGTAGTAGGTAATATTAAGTGCGCTATAATTTTTAATACTACATCGACCTGCCGTCTTAAAGCACTAAAAACCAAAATGTGTAATTTCCAGTATGGAAATATGACAGCGGTATATTATAGGTCGTCTAGCACCATCACTAGTCTTTTGTCTTGATAAGAATCCTAGTATGGTAGGTATTTTAATTGTTCTTAAAACAATGCCAAGCAGATAAAACATGCCGCTTTTCACAATACTAAAAATTAAATCATTATCTTCAATCAAGACCTAATACAATCGCAGTAAATACAGTTACTGTTGTATAACAATAAGGATGCGGCACAGGTCACATGCCGTGCGCTCCAGCATTATTAATACCAACCAGCATACTGCTGAATGTCCCCCAAGTAGACAGATTGTAGTAATTGAAGGAACAAAAAAAAATTATCTTCAAGTTTCAGACATAATTCATCTAATTTCGATTCTTGCGTCATTAACGAATAAAAATGTTGAATCCTTTCAAGTTTCTAGCAAGACAGGATTATTAGGTCTGAACTCAATTCGCGGTTTATATAAATAATTTATCCCATCTCAAAACTAGAAGTAATATTAGCAAAGCACTTGTGTCGCGGTTTTCAGCCATTGTTTGTGGCTTTATAAAATTGATTTGCATTTGCCAAGTGTTTATTCTGCGGCATCGAATTTTGGTGAACGTTAGCGTTTATTGAATTAAATTTCATTGAATTGTTTTTTATTATGATTTATGATTCTTCGTTGTGTTGATTCAATGTATTGTTTTTTTGAACTAACGTTAGAATTTCTTTCAACCTTGTATGTTATGCGAATTTTTCAGAATTGTATAGAAACACTAGTTTTCCGCTCGTGGCATCGCCTGCATAATCACAATATGAAATCCACCATAGGAATGAAATGTTTCACCGTGGTGAAAAGCCTATTGTTCCGAAAGCTCCATACACATAAAGCATAAATCCCTTCATTGCAACGTTAAAGAATGATAAACAAAATACACTTTCGCATCATAATAATATGTACCTATTAGTAGGGAAGTAAGTATATGGGTATATATCATTCTACATATACGATGCAAATGTCTACAAAGCCAAAGAATAGTTATCTAAAGTTTCTATACTAAAAAAATGTGTGCGTGTACTAGTGTACACACGTAAGAAGTGAAACTTCTTTATGACCTTATTTTTCAAAAAATAATTTACTATATGCAACTTTACAGAAATACGTCGAATCACGCGTGGTAGGGATAAGAAAAAGATGGCGCGTAACGGAAAAATGTCACGCGTAACGAAAAAATGTTACACTAAATTTTTTTCCAACCCCGATAAAGAAGTTTCACTTTAAAAACAATAACTATCTCTATCTCCAAGTTGTGTAAGATACAATTATAAGCTTGAAAATCAGCAATACCGAGTATTGGGTAATCCCAACACTATCTTGATTGCAGGCATTCATATCTTACCTAATGAACATGATATGCAAATATGAACAATCACCTTTAATTAATCTCCATTGACTAAAAGATAAGTGAGACAAAAGAAACCTCAATTATTTACCTTTCCATTGTGTTATTTTAGAACATTGAGAAATAAAAACGATTTCTGTTAATGTTCTAGGAATGTTAGGAGACAAAGCAGCGCAATTACGAATATACATACGCTAATTAAAAGGAAAAGAAGCTTAAATCAACTGAAGCATATGACTCCTATTAGTAGTTTGATCGTTATAGAATACAGAAGTGCGTTATCATTGGACCAGAAATCAGTTTTAACAGAGAAGATAATGCAAAAAAGACGCAGAATGACAATGTATCTGGCAAGTACCTGAGCAGATTCTTTTGCATAGTGACTACGAGCAACTTTTAAGAACAAGAACATTAAGTAATGATCATGACCATACTTTAATTATTTAAACTGAAGTTTATCAGCCATTACGTGTATATAGCCACGAGCCTGCTAACACCCACATCACAGGAATAACAAGTCAATATAATGAACCAACAAAACGTACTTGAAAAACAAATTGAAACCCGTAATTTCCTCGAGCCAATACTTCAACAATAATTACAGGACATGATCTCCAACGCAAAATAAGCGGTAATATAAACATTAAAAATAACTTACTTCTTCGAACTGTTGGAACAAAAAACACAAATAAAGGAGGCGAGTAAAACAAAACGACTTAAGAGGAGGCTCCCTTTCTCATTTCTGGCACTGAGAGACCGGTTACGGTACTAGACGCTAATACAGCCGTAATAAAGTTGAATATCGCGTGCGCTCTTTGATCGCGTTCGAGCTCGAAAAGTAAGTCTCAATTCTTATTTCGTTTATAACTAAAGTAATAATTGATCCAGAGAAAAAATATCTTGGTCTTCAATAGTAAACTCTATTTTCTTACTGTTAACATTTATTTTAGACATAAAGTCCAAGTAAATCTTAAATAAAATGTAATAATCCTTAAAAAAGGCATCATTTTTGAATAAAAATTGAATCGAGCGAAAATGTTACAATTATGTTTCTGTCTTGTACATCGAAAGAAAAAGACCCAATAAATCATATACTAAATTTCCATTTTGATTGTATGTGTGACTGTTTCAGAATATTGATGCAAATTCACATAAAATTTAGGGAGCTTGCCCTTAATGGCTCTTGAGATGGAAAGTTACATCTCAATTCGTATTGTGTACTTACCTGAGTGCAAGCTTGGTTACGGCTCGATTTATGTTCAACTAAAGTGTACAGTTAATTAAGTTTAAATGAGCAACTAACGATTGACTATGTATCAGTAACGATAATACCGGTATTGACAGTATATCTCTATACTGTCAATACCGGTATTATCGGCTACAAATCAGGAATGTTTTATGTCCTAAAAGAGGAACAAGGTTTAAAACCAAAAAGCTCTATGAATATTTTGACGTAACAATAATAATGAAACAGAAATTTCGTAAATTAGATAAACGATAGGTTTAGGTGAATTACATCAATATAAAATTCTATATAGTAAGTAAAGAAGTGAAACAATTCTTGAGAGAAGTTAATCTGTTCAGACTACCAAAGCGTTCATAAAACCACTTCAAAATTGATAGAGCAATCCGAACACAAGAAAAATACCGATATCCTGTTTTTTAATAGGTGTCTTAAAAACCGTAATACTTTAAAAAGCCAATTATTTCGAAATTATGCGCCGACACTTAAAGTGCTTACAGCGCTGATTGAAGTCATTTATATTCTCTCCTAATGAACACAAATGATTGATCACATTAGAATAAAATAATTTAAAGGCCCGTTCACACAATGGATTAATCTGTTTTACGCTTTCATGTGTACTATGGTTTATGACAACGAAAAATTATGATTGTCCTTTAATAATTTTACATTGCAAGAGTATTTTGGTTATTAGTGAGATATTTTAGAAAAGCAATGTTGTATCTGTAAGTTTTTGTACTACGATCACTTTTGGGTGTAGTTTTTAAGCATTTTATATCTATTCTAAAATTATAAAGTTTGTTTGTTTGTTTGCTTGAACACATTTATTTCAGGATCTGATTTGAAACATTATTTCAATGTTAGGTCGTTAAGACCAATAGGAGCGGAGTAATGCGGGTAAAACCGTGGAGAACTGCTAGTTTCACCATCAAAATTAGCAACAGAAACTTTTTCACATAACTTAAGTCACACATAAAAATCAAGTCAGCAGTGTAGCCTTGTATTATCCCACGGAACAAAGGACGGACAACATCATAACTATGTATATAGATAAATGTATGGAATTTTAAACGTCGTGCGTCAAATATTTTTCGCTCCGCGTTTAGAATAAACTGTAGTATATAATATATTGTTATTAGATTGGCGTGTTTTTGTTCTGTCATAGTTTTTAAAATTGGATGCACTTTTTCTAACGTTTTATCACTCGAATAACCTTTTTAACAAACGAACCGTTATAGACAAACATTTTAGTTCCGGTATTTTTGCGACAGCTGAAAGTGCAAACAAAAAATCTCCAAAACTAACACCGTTCATGAATATAAAAATTCGTTACAGAACTTTTAAATTTGAAATTCGAAAAAACGAATTAGGACAAGCGGCCAGTAAAAAATGTAAATGGTCATTCTTTTTTTTTACTAGTAGCAGAGATGTCACGACATCGATCGATCGTTTCTTATTTACTCTGTGATTGTTCTTTTTTTAAAAATCTTGTTGGTTTTTTCGAGAATGCAAAGGAATTGACGTCTACATCGCGATTCGTCACGCCTCGACGTTGACGGGATGACAACGCGATTTTTTCCACAGCTTAATGTTACTAAGTTTTAATGTGTATTAGTCTCTAATGTGTTGACATAAGGTTACATTTTCAAAGTAATGAAATGCATTGTGGTTGTAGTTAAATATGTTTAATGTCATCTTAAAACTTGCCTAGTTTTCAATCTGAAAATAAAAGCTTTTTTAAAACGTATATTATCATCAAGTAAGCAAACAATTTTGGACTTTTAAATATTCTATCCAAGTTTCATACTACAAAATAAAGGAATAATTTTCGCTAAAGCTGTAAGAATTACCTATAGTGACAATAATTTAATTCCTTGCTAAGGGCGCAGTGCTTATATTTTTTTATTTTTTTAAATCCCCCTTGTTCATTATAATTTATGGAACTGGATACTCGGCTCAAGGTTTTAACGGCAGAAATACTAGACTTCATTATATTATCAGAGTAATTGCTAGGGTTTTTTTGTAGATTCCTATCGAAAGCGGTTTAGATGTTTTGTATGATTGACTTTTAACTCTAGCTTTTTATTGGATGTTTAATTCTACATTTTAAGCGTATGTAAGATACAGATGTACTTACAGATACAGTTAATATGTTAATAATTTTTGGATTTAATTTTTATTTCTATAAGATCATTAATGTCTATTTATAATGTTTGTTTATATAATATTATGTTCATTAATTAATTTCCCTTTTAAATTCAACACACATTTAACTATTCATATGCAATATAAGAAGTTTTGTATGTGTCTAGTAAATAATTATATTAGAATTATATCCATAGTAAAGTATACTTATAGCATTGTATCGTTTGAAATTTGATATTTCTATAGACTAAACTGATATAATGAAGCTCATTATCTACATGCTTGTTTGAACACGCAAATCTCTGGAACGAATTGATCGGATTTATAAATTATTTTAACATTTCAATATAATTTACAAAACTGTTTTAATTGATTGCTTGAAAGAGAAATAGTTCACTAATTCATTTTATCAATTTTAAATTATTAAGCTATTGCATAGCTTCTATCGCAGGCCTTGAGCGTGGGGACCGAATCTAGAAATTCCGTAACGAAAAAACCTCACGCTCCCCACTCCGACGGGCTCGGAGGTGTGGCTTGAAGGCATGCTATGCAATAGCTTTACCGCGGCAGTCCCCGAGTGCCACACGTTTTTTTTTTCATAAGTAGGAAGTGAATTAAAATTATGTTCAACAAAACAGACAAAAATGAAGCTTTACAGCTTCATTTCATATTTTAGATAATACTACCTCAATATAGTATTAAAGTAGATAATAGATATAAGTAAATTTAGACAGATCAAAGAGGTGCAGCTAGTCTTACGACTATCCATTTCTTTCAATTCGAACCAGAGAAAGATTCCTGAGACTAGCGCGTTCAAACAAACTTAAGCTTTATTTAAGTATACATAGAAAACAAAATAAAATGTGCAAACAGTTAATTACGAAACGAGATTTTAACAAGAGAACACTGGACATTAATATTGTATACATATTATTTAATATTATACGCATTATTTCAGCGAATGAATATGCGGCCAGCGGCAATATGCATAATAATTTTTACCTTGTTATTTGTTTAATGTTAATATATTCGAGAACAAGTACGTTGTTAATAAAATTCGGCACTTAATTTGAAAACAGCATTGAACCGTTAATTATAATTTGGTAAATGGAATTGTTTTCGCGAATTGTGGAGACATTCTGATTTGTTTGCGCTTTTAATGTGGTTGATTTTAATTCTTTGAAGTTTCAATCTATTTGAAGATACCAGAAACCTTTTGTAAGTTACTTAGAAGTAAGCTTGAAGGGAATTTGCTTTCATAGACTGAATAATATGTTCTTTATCAAAAGCGGAGAAGTTTATAAATAAAATAATATAATAATAATTATCCGCATTGCTCCGCACGTATAATTTGTCTTAGGGTGATAATATCCTTCCTCGATAAATGGGCTATCTAACACTGAAAGGATTTTTCAAATCGAACCCGTCGTTCCTGAGTTTAGCGCGTTTAAATAAACAAAATTTCCAGCCCTATATATCCTTTCATATCTTTTTTTTCATGCAATTAAACTTCTTCTAGAAGCACTTTTGAATTGTCATACCAAAGGTTTACCATTTATCACCGATCACAGTTTCTGCGTAGAAAAACCGGCAACTCCGTAGTTGCTCTTTTAAAACATCAATATAACATTTTAATGTTACATTACTGTATAATTTTAGTACTAATACAGTATCTATATTCATAATCATACATTATAAAGGCAAACTATCAGTCATTAGTCGCCAGCTTTGTGATGCAAATTCTAAACGAGGTGTTTAGAGCGCTTTACAGCTAATACAGGAATAGTGTTTGCATGGTTAATAACACAATTATACGGGCTATGAATAACTGCAGTTTAATACTAGCTTGTAACTAACTATATAATTAATAGAGGTGGCAATGTAAATTATGAGAAATGAACTGTCAATTGATTGCAGTATTAAATTCTATTTCGTTTTAGGGCCGATTTTTCAATCCTTGGTTAAAATTTATCCGTCCAATAAAGTATTACACGAACATTTTAAAATGTCACCTGTAAATTGTCAAATACGGACAATTAGAATACATTTTTGAAATGGTAGTTTAATACGTTATTCGATGAATAGGTAAGTTTTAACCAAGGATTGAAAAATCAGCCCTTAATAAAGTAATCATGTACCTAAGTATAGAAAGAAAGAGAGTGAAGAAAGAAAACAAAGCCGTACTGTCGGATGTTAACACCACAACAGCGGTCAGCGCTGATATAGGTAATAGTTCTTAGTGCTTGTTTTTATATTTTCTACATAGAGCGGTATAAAAACTTTATTTTTATTAATTAATCTACTCTAGCTCTTCGTGATAAGAGTATAAACTATAATACACGAGACGAAATAAAGCTTGACGTCGCCATTTTGTGTTGTGATAAGTGAACGTCTGTGTGTGCTACAAGAAAAAATGCCGTAAGTACTTTAATATATTGTTATTTAATACAGTTGAGGTATTATATTAATCTAGAAAGACTATTCTTTCATATTTTAATATTTCTATACAATATTTTATGTTTCGTGAAACAAAAATTGAATGATCCGAACACATTCACACCGGCGCGGGGTCGCGTGGTTTACATATTTTGAAGAGGATAATTGACTCTTTTATTCAAAAATACGTAAAACCTTGCGTTATATATATAGTTTAGACATTATTTTAACTATAATATGTTCTAAAATCCTAAAACATTTTATAGATATTCTGGATTATTCGAATCTATGCAACCCGTGAGTATGTACAAAACAGGTAAGTGTTTTGGTAACAATCGTTACCACAAGCAAAGTAAGTTTCGCTCTCAGGGCTGGCACCTAGCACGCGCGTCACGTTTGCATTTTTCATTTTATTATGACCATATGTGTTGGTGGCTTGTTTATTAATTGTATTTTTTTTGCGGTTTCTAGGTGTTTGTGGTTTTTATGCATTGGTTAACGGCAAACTAATTTACTCGATTTTTTTTTTGACTTACGATTTTATTACTCATTTCATAAAGCTTTGGCGGTACTTAACTATTTATTTATTTAAGTATATACATACTATACAAAAAATTTATTTATTTATTTATTATTAATAATATTTTTAATTTGTAGTAAAGTTCAAGAAGCATCTGGTTTGGCTAGTGGAGGAGATTTCACGCCAAACGCGCGACAACCCTTGCTCTAATGGCCGCCATCTTTGCGATATGTCACGTGACGACATTAGCGAGCCATCAGCGGATTTGGTCTATTTATTTGCTTTTAGTTTTTAATTTTTATTAATTGTATATGAATACATTAACAACAAGTATTGTACTTTTTTAATTCTTGATTATTATACATATTTAATGTAAAGATTTGATTGGCTGAAAGATTGGTCATAATTTCTAAATTAGCAAATAAAACACAGTGTGCGAATTGACTAAAAAACGCGCTGTTTGTTTTTAATTTGTAAATATTGACTCGAATTCACAAAAAAGTTTAAACTTTTACATTTAAAACAAAGATAATGAAATGTCCTTTACATACAAACTTTTATTTTTGTTCTATGTATTATAGTTTTCTTACAAAGTCGCATGGAAGTTACGTAAATATTTAGCGGTAAATTACTCAGCCAGCGCATTTTACGCTAGGATTCCCTTTATGTTTTAAATATTTTATTCCACATAAAATATATCCATGTGTGATTAAATGTGTCTAGTAATTAATCTACTTTATGAATAAAATAAGAAACAATGCTCTTGTCGATCTAAATTTTTAGTAAAACGCATTTTTCCATACAAGTAGCTAATATTTTGGGTTGTTAAAAGTTTCAAGGTTCATTGAAAAATACGGAAACAAGATCAATAAAAAAAACAAACACACACAGTGTTTAAGCTTGTTTTATTGGCTATTCAGAACAGTTAAAACATTTCAAACATTTCAGCTCCTGAGAGCGAGTCACAATCAAAGTTTTATTACGGCGCGTCGTATTCCCAGATTCGGTCAAAGGTCAGGTGGCAATCGAGACCCTTTTTTTTTTGCGCGTAAGCATCTCAGCGGTTAAAACTATTATTATGTTTCTAATTTAACATGAAAATATATTTACATATTATACAACGAAAGATTCTTTCATAATATATTTGAGAAATAAGGTTCAGGCTTTTTACTTTTTCTACAAAACATTCTACAAAAACATTGGCTATATCCTTGGGATATTAAATATGTTATTAAAGACGTGTCAGCCGTTCCATATATTTTCTTAACATTTACTTTACTTTACTTTCCTATAGGTACATATTATATACATGGAATAAAACTGTGAATAAAACTGATCACTATTGTAATGGATCAACGAAAACTGTCGTCGTTTATGTATATTTAAGACCAGATTATATTTATTGCCACGAAACAAATTTTGACATAACATTTTAACCCTACTTAAATTAAAAACTAAACAATTACAATTTTTGATACCAAAGGATTGATGTCAAAAGGTCCAGACTCAGGTATGCTTTAAACTTGTAAGAGTTCATCATCACTGATTTTCAGTCTGGCTTTCGCGCTGAGGTCTCCCGCCAATAACCTGACTATCAATTTTTAATAACTATTAAAAAAGGTTTATTCACATTCATATTTGGTAGATCTATTACTCAGAGAAAACTTCCAATAGAGACAAATCAGTCTAAAATCAATACACACTAGGTTCATTATCCTATATATAATCAGAACGACCTCCCAAACAATATCAGAATATTCGAGAACATAAAGCAAATAACACGGGTGTTACAGTAATAGCATGCTGGAGGAAATGCGGGCTGTTAATAATTTACGATCTGTCTTTATGTTCACTTTCCCGGTTTAGTTGCGAACTGGCGAATTCTTCCTGGATCTAGAATTTTTTCTGCACTAAAAACTTTACAATAATTATCTGTGAAACTGCAAAATTTACAGTTATTTTAGATAATTCACTAGTTCACCTTAAATCGCGGGATTTCAAGCGTAAGTTCATAGTTCTAAAGAAAATTATTTAGGATTTTCCTTAAAATTTCTGTTCTAGGTATAAGTCAGAAAGTAACAACATTAAGCATCAGTCTCTATTTTCTGTAATTGTATGGAACATGATATATTTTTGTAAATATTTCTTTTAATTTCTGGAAGTTGAGCTTACCTACTCTTTCAGAATTCCACCTCAATTGAACTGTGATAGGTACTAGAATTTACTTATTGAGATAATTATTTTGAAAGATTGACCACTATTTGTTCATATATTATACTAGCTTCCGCCCACGACTTTGTACGTGCATCCCCGTTTTTCCCCGTTCCCGCAAGAATTTCGGGAAATCCTTTCTTAGCGGATGCCTACGTCCTAACATCTACCTGCATGCCAAATTTCAGCCCGATACGTCCAGTGGTTTGGGCTGTGCGTTGATAGATCACTATATCAGTCACCTTTGAGTTATATATATATATATAGATATGTGTCCCATCAGTGGGAATATATTATAATGATGATACCTATATCTATAAAGTTACCTCTGAATTACTCTGTAATCATAACACTTGACATAGTACTAACATCACCGGTACATGGATAATTTATCAAGACACGATAAGCACCCGCATCTCCTGTGCTAAGTGACTCATTTTGCCAGTATTCGGTTGCAAAATAATGTTATTTGCTTAGTGACTAGAGATGAAAAATATCTTAGTGTTTGATTTATTATTTTGTGGATACACTAGCTATGCAATAAGTATTGAATGTATTCCACCTTCAGAGCTGGATCATGTAAATCAAATGTATTGTATTGATATGTATTAAATCGTGTTCTTTTTCATCTTCACATGCATGTGCATGTATTTTGGGTTGATGGGAAGGAATGGGAAAGATATTTACTAACCTAGAATAAAATCTCAGTGGTCAAAGGGCACAATATTTTAATCCTTTGAATTCAAGGTTATTAATATGTATAAATTTTTTATAATTTGTGTTTTATTCATACATTGTTTGCTTGCCTCAAAAGCTTTAGTTATATTCATTGACTTATTCATCGCAACGAAATAATCCACCCAAATTATAATAATTGTTTACTATCTCGATGAAAAATCTTAATACAATGGATGAATTTAATAATCAAATTAAAAATTACCATTCATAATAAATTCCCCCACTTTAACGTACAAAAGAAAAATTAAACATTGATTTTAATACTCCATTTTGTATAGTACCGCATTCGTTACCCCTCGCGTGCGTTCACAAAAACAATGTTCGTTATAAAACCTATTTGAAACTGGCCTATTAACAATTACGCGCCGGAAACCTGGCTGGTTGGAAAGGCGATAATAATCTATGCTTTTTAATTATACCAATAGACTCCGCCCGGTGTTTTAATTTATATGAATACGTCCAATCATATTACATGAGTTGGTGGTGCTAGTGTCATCCGAACCACAAGAATATTAATCACTTTGTCGTTATGGTTTCGAATTCCGTATCCGACGTACTATTTTTTCTTCGGTGGAATGCATAATGAAATTTTCAAATGGTATTCGATTTGACGTCTCGATCGAGCGCTGTTTGAATTAATGGTCCATTTATTCGATTAGGTTTTTATAGTCTATGCTTCATCGAGTTTTGTTTTTGGAATTGTGTACGTGTGGAATAGATCACCTTTTTGAAAAAATGGTATGGTCTACGGGCCAAATTGAAGAGATGTGGGCTGGCTAATGTTCCCATAAGCGATATCAAAAGTCATGCTTTGTGAAGCGTAACAGTTCCAGTAGTACTCTAATACTCCACTTAAAAATTACCTATATACGGTGTATAATTTACAGCTGCTCAGGCGGATGCCTTCTCACAAATTACAATTCAAAATAACACATTCTCTTGCCGACAAGACCGGCCATGGGGAGATTCGAAATTAACTATAATTGCTTAATTCTGAACGTATGTTGTTTGCTCAGAGCGCCGCATAAGGTTCTAAGAAGGAGCGAGAGGGGGATAGGGAAGTTGTTAGGGAGAAAAGAGATGGGTGGATTTAGAAATTGGAAGACGCGCTTGTCTTCCAGGTATAAGAAATAACGTGCGAAGGGATTGAAAGTGGGATCATTAAAGCACGTTTTTATAGCAATTGGTAATGATGTGGATGATGAAAAAGTGATCTATCACATAATGTTCTCGATTTTTGTAAGAATATACGACGTTGCTTGTTTGTGGTGTTATGAAATTATGGAAGAGATGTTGGTACTTTGTATACTCAGATGGATAGTTTTTACTTTATTTGAGAAAATACAAAGTATCCGTGGAATACAGATCAGGTAGTAAAACTAGAATGCAACGTGTTTATTGCGTAGTCTAGACTTAAACAAATTTTCTAATTATATTTAAGAATGTTTATAGATTAGTACTTATTCTTATCTGATTATTTATTAAGAGGCCGTATCGATTTTAAGAGTGATTTTGACTTGTTTCTTTAATTCTTTAGGAGCTCGTTTAAAAAAACTAACTACTATGTTATATGAAAGTAATGGTATAATTTAAAATTCTCTAGAATATTCGATTATATAGATCTGCCGTAACAACGTTTGCGCTCCCGTATATAATCTAAAATTCTAGAGAACTTTAAATTATTCCATTTCTTTCATAAAACATATAATATGTATTTTTTTTATTGCAAATTTTTAAGCATTAACCTATCATTTAGTGTGTATTTTTTATTTTTTTTTAACTCTGTTGTAAGAACTAGAAAATCGACGCCATATACGCATAAAATTTCATCAAAGTAAGGCTATTTTAACTTAGATGTTCTTTGAATTTTTCAATAAAAGTACATAAATTGCCTCGAACATATTTTAGGATGTCTCAGTGTCTTTACTGTAGTATATTTTATAAGAAAACTTCTTCTATTAAATTCCGTGTAAAATACAAAGACACCAACGTCCCGCATGGAAAAAATTGAAACACGCCTTAGGTTATTGGCTATTAAACAAACTGGACAATGAATATCAATAAATTGTCTCGAACGTATTTTAGATATTGAATGAATCTTTAATTTAAGATATCATCACACATTGTTACTAATTTAGTTTTGTTAAACGAGCGTCTAAAGAATTACAGAAACAAGTAAAAATCACTCTAAAATCGATAAGGACTCTTAATGAGTTTATCAAAGAATTTTTTTTTATATTTCAAAAAAATGAAATAGCGATAGAGGACAACATTAGTGACGCTACTAACTATAATATTTTTAATTCAAAAAAACTTATGACAAAATGTATTCTCCATTCAGCAAATATTTTTAATAATAAGTACAGTATAATAATAAGTTAATTGCCTGCTTATTTAACACTTTCAAATAATGAAATGTCAACCACAATTAGGTAGCCATTATTAATAACCCTAATCTCCGTTGATTATTTCAAACATTTATAGCACTAATTAAAAGTTTAATTTCCATCGCTTGGGAAATGTTAACATTGTCCAACAGCCAACATTTAATTCCGTACAACGATCACGTATCGAACTAAGCGGGAACCACGTGATTCTGTAAACGTTGTTTTTGAAAATATTTTCTAGTTTCTGATGATACAATTGTTTGATGATTAAGATTTTATGTGGATTTTTTTCCGATGTGAACAGTTGCAGTTACACAGTTTATTTTTTTTTGGAGTTTTTTTTTGAATGATAAAAGCTGGATTTTTGAAGTGAAACTTCTTTAAGCGCGTTAAGAGTATTAAAAAGTGTATTAAAATACCGTCACGTCATGGAGTAATGCGACGATTTTGATATCTTTGAATCTTGCCAAAGAAGTTTCACTTCTGACACGTGTGTAAGGCACACACGCTCTTTTTTATCAAAATGCTGTATACCTTACTGTTCCTATACATGTATTAATTTTTGTTCCAATCATTAAAATATGAATCATCTATTTAATAAAATTCTTGTTACAGATACACCTTGAATGAAGTCATCAAACAGGTGAGCAAATCTAAACTTTCGTTGAAAAATATTACACAAAAATTTACGAGCAGAAAATAAGCAGGTCATAAAATTTTATGTTTTATCACAGTTTTTTTGTACCTCAACGCAATAAATTTCGCGTTACCATTGCCACATTTGCTTGTAATAAAAACATGGGTTTTATTTGCCCGACATTATCAAAATATGATAAATACGGAACGATGTAGATTTACTATTAGCACATAACATCTTTCAAATAAAATTTATGAATTGTATAAATTATAATGTTGTAAAAAGATGATGTTACATTTGTAATGGGAAATATTATGAGTAGACGTATTTCTTTTTAAATTGAAGCGCATGCGTTATAAGACAAAATTATTTACATCAGATTATTGCAAAAATGGTAAATTTCAAGATACTGTAGAATAATGAATTTATACTGTAGAATAAGTTAAAAACCACCAAGACTAATTTCGACTCAAATTCATCTAGGAAATGTTTCAGTGCTTATAAAAATATTACTACTAATGATAGATAGTCAATATTGACAATAAAATATTACTGAAATAGAGGTACACACACCTAATTTCTACTACGTACCTGAACCTAATTCAAACACTGTCCTCACTCAAATACCCTAAAATATCTTAAAGCATTTAAATCCAAGCTCAACTAATTTGCCAGGAAAACCTACAAAAAGCGGTCCACAATCTCGGAGACGTAGCTCTTATGAGGCAATTAATTCCCCTTTGACATCTGCATTCGGGGAAGACAAGTGAATTGAGACTTTCAAGACAGAAATTTCCGTTGCCTTTAATACATGGTGCATTTCATATAATACTTTATGCATTGACACTCTTGACTTTTCAATTCGATGATGATTTGTTGATTGTGGCTTTTTGGACGTTTATTTATATTGGCCTATAGATGTAGTATCTATAGGTAAGTACTGGCCTGTATATTGCTGTATTTGTGAGAATGCTTGATTCTATAGAATCTATAGCTTTGTTTTATGAAACGGATGTCAGCGGATATCAGCTTTGGTCATTTTTCGTTTTGTACAGTTAAAATATTTTTATCAGTCAATTTATATGTTAGATACAATTGAATTTCTTGTTGGTAAACATTCCAGTATTTTGTAAGCCATAGGTGAACGACAGGACAGTAGCTAAACAGCCAATGAATACAAATTGTAGCGACATGTCAAGTCAGTAATATATTAATACAAAAGTAATACACTTAAAAAAATACTGCATTAAAAACTTTTGATTTTGCGTTTGAAATTAATACAACAATCATACAGTAAGCAAAGTTTACAACAATATGAATCGAGTTAATACCTGTAGGATTTAGGCGAATTACTTTGACTAGCAGGTTGTTTTGGTCTGTTAACTGTAGATATTATATTCTGGTATTTCCGTAAACTAACCTTATACTGTAATTATCTTCTTCTTCAGAGTTCTCGTATCCTTGATTATTTATTTATTGCGATCTATTTATTACATTGACCTATATTCAGGTGACACGTGCGAAACGTACGTGATTATATTATGATCACCGAATTTGATGAAGTTATTAGATTTTAATTCAATAATAGTTATCAGTTAATCGCGTCTCGATTTATGATGATTGTAATGAATGTTTATTCAAATCACTAATATGTTTAATTTTACTTCAAATTTCGTTTTCATTTGAAATATATGTTCCCCTGTTAACAGGAGATGCATCTTTATATTATAACAGTCGCGATACTGCCTTAAATAAAAGGCAGCAAAGTCGTGAACGATTAACTAGTAAAATATTAAACCTTCGCATAATTTGAACAAGCTTGTTTCTCATTTTCCACTCAATCTAGAACTCCAACTTAAACAACAACAACATTTCATCGGCGAACAATAAAAGTAATTTTAACAAAATCAAGCTCTTCGTCATCATTATCAACTTTTACACATAAATCATATTTCCCACGCCGTTGCGTAAACAATGTAAGGGGTAATAAATAGAAGAATGTCTGAATGATCGTCTGACATGCTAACGACTGTTGTAAACAAGCCCAAGTGATGTACAATCAAAGTTTCACTGCATATTTCTTGGAGTATTTCGGTAGGAACGGAAATTGCGAGCCCCGAAGACCATTATACCCTTTATTCAATTTAATCCGCCTTATAATTTGTTCTTCTTAAGACCTTGATTAGGCGAGGGGATAGCTTAAAATTCTAATTCCTTTTGAGTGATATTCTTACACTTCGCCCTTAATTATTCGCTTAAAGTCATTTGTTGGAAGAAAATTTACCTATTCATCGCTTAATTGCAACCATTAATTGTGTGAGTTCTGTTAAAGTTCCTAAGTATCATCAAAATATGTTCTAACTTATGGATTTGTTTTGAAAACAGGTGTCACTTGTCGTTCCGGCTTAAATCACTTCATTAAGTGGATACTTTGCGTTCGAAGAATCCATAGACAAATCCCTAATAAATACGCCTCGAACTGTCAACGCGGATCTCTTCTGAGAAAAAGATTTCTAAATTCAAAAGTTTGTATATGGCTCGTTTATTAACTGCCAAGCGGACATGTTAAAACAGATGTTCTGTCTTCGCTTGACGGATAGGTCAGGCGAGGTCGGACGCCATCTTGCAAGATCCCGCCAATCGTTGCGTCCCCGGGGTGCCTGTCAACGAAGCGAGCGAAACAATTACCGGGATCGTGACTTTGTGTATACAGCGGGTTAGCTGCAATCTGAGATGAGATTTTAAAAATCCCACTGGAACCGTTCAAATTGCGGGATACTTTGCATTTGTTTCGAACGTTCCCGCCTTTAGTACACCGACGCGTTCGCGTGCGGCAGCGAATCTCTGCGAAACTACAGCGTAGCGAAATATCTGCGAAACGTTAGTACACAGCAATGTTTCGCAACTTTTTCGCATTGATATGCCATTGTAATTTTCGACGACTGCAGGTGCAGACGTAATTTCAGAATGTCATCTCAGTCAATGTCATTTTTAGCAACTGGTGACACATACAGACCGTTCACAGTTATTTTACCTCTGACAGATGACGTTTTATCATTTCTATGTGGGTTCATAGGGCGTATTCAGAAAGAAAGCTTGAAACTTATAAGCGCTTATAAGCGCTTATCGGCGCTTGTCAGCGCTGGTAACCCGCGCAGGAAAATATATGAACACGCGCCGATAAGCGCTGATCGGCGCCGACAAGTTCCGACAATTTTCAACAATTTTCAACAGCGTTGACAAGCGGCGATAAGCGCCGATAAGCGCTTATAAGTTTCAAGCTTTCTTTCTGAATACGCCCATATGTTGGTTTTTTTATATATTAACTAGTAATATACTTCTTCCACTACTCTGAATCCTTTTCGGCATGATTGCAGAGGAGATAATCACACACAATATAAAAAAAACCAACAGAGAAATGATAAAACGACATCTGTCAGAGGTAAAATAACTGTGAACGGTCTGTACACAACAATATCTTTTTCTTATCGTTTGGGTGAATGCACCGTTTCAAAGATAGTAACTCAAGTATGCGCACAAATTTGGAAAATACTACAGCCAGAGTACATCCTGGTTCCTTCTACAAAAACATGGTTGGAAATAGCTGAAGCATTTCAAACAATATGGGGTTTTCCTAATTGCCTCGGGAGTATTGACGGCAAGCATATTGTTATTAAATGTCCACCTAACAGCGGCTCACTGTTCTATTGCTATAAAAAACGATTTTCTACTGTGTTATTGGCAATAGTTGATCCACATTACAAAGGACAATGTCCGGAATGGCCCTATGCAACAAAATGGATTGGAATACACGATAATTAACTGTCTATTTTATTATATTAGTTGCAAATACATTTGTAACACGGACTAGCTGTATGCCAAAATGAACAATAAAAAGTATTTTACGCGATTAATAACATTAATGGCCGCCATCTTCACTAAACGTCATGTCGTGTCGATAAAGAATAGGGATGGACGATTGTTTGTAATCGTCCGACTGAATTTTTAATTTCCATAAAGTATAATTTAAATCGATTTTAAATCGATTCAAATCGTAAGCCAATGTATCGACTTACAAAAAATCGTGGTCTAAAAGATCGATTTATAAAAATCTATTTTATTTTTCAAGTTTACATTTTTATTGTAAATATTATCCATTTTATGAAAAACAAGAAAGATAATTAATAAATGATCTCTTAACAGTAAAATCAGTTTTTTTTTTAAAACGATCTATTGGACCTGAAAAATCGATTCTTCGATTAATCGATCTTTGATCGTCATCCCTAGTCACTTGTCACTGTCAGTGCTGTCAGTCTACTGATGATTACAATAGCGTCGCTTGCTGTTTGTAATTATTTGTATCGGTGTGTTTTGGTGACTTTAAGCATGCGCCGCTTCTATTTACTATTTTTTCTCATTCCTAAACGAATTCTTAGAATACAGGTACCTGTTAATAGATTCTATGCATTTAAACGTTTAACTTACATTATACACTTAGGCTTTAGAAAAAAAACTGCATAGGTACCTACCCAATTATCTAGGGAGGTGCTTAAAATAGCTAAATATATTATGATATATTGCTTTTCAGTTTCTTAAAAATCACTAAGCTATGAAAAACTAATATCTAATATTCGTTGTTATGGTTCCATTATAACCTCAAAATCTGATTCTTTTTTTGGAATATATCTATTCTGCAGCTAGTCCGCTATAAAAATAAGATCATTTAGGAGTTTACTAATGATCGACAACACAAAATATAATTTTCGGATGTTCTTGGTTCCAGGGCGAACAATGTATGGGCGCAGAGCAATCTCCTTTACTTACATAGATATAAACTTAGATCATATGGTAAAGATTCCGATAGTACAATATTTGAGAACTCATCATTTTATCAGCTTTTAAAAAGGGGACGGGATCTGAATTTGCCAGCTCCAAAACCTTTGCCAGGTTTCCAACAGACTACACCACATGTATTCATTGCAGATGGAGGATTTAAATTAGAAACCTTTCTAATGAGACCTTTCACTAGAGACGCAGCAATGAATGACAATGATAAAAAAAGATTTAATACTATATAATAGTACTATATAATAATTAGAATATTCTTGAGGCCCTTTGAAACAGATTTGAATAATACTATTAAAATTGTTAAAGCTGCAGTATGCTTGCATAACTTATTGCAGATACAAGAAGGTGCACACCATAGAGATTTCTGTGATCTGTGGTGCACACACATACGAAAATAAACAATTTTCGGACACTTTAGGAGCATTCGTACCTACCAATGCATGCCTTAGCAGCGTTTAATGTTCGATCACAATTTGTAAATTATTTCAAAGTAAATTAAAAACATAAAATGTATGCCTGTATGAAATATAAACAATAAATTTCTTATCATCTATCAGAGTCTTTTCTTGAAGTTTTCTCCATGCTACCTCTTTTTTGTACGTATTTTTATAATCTGCGTGTCCAATTGCGTTTAGTACGGGATAATCTCGAATAGAATGCAAAAATAATTCAGTATTTTCGGTATCCATGGCCAATGATATTTTATGTATAGATACGTTATCGTTGTTATAATACTCACAATATAGTATATAAATAAACAAATAGTTGCCATGGCAATTGGCATTTTGGTACGTTGGTGGTTATCTATACATATAATAAATCTGTAGAAGGGTCAATTCTGTACATTGAAAATATTGAAAAAGTAAATAGCAGGGGGTGTTACTGGATCGATACCAAACCCAAATATGTGATTAAAAAAAAAGACGGGTTGCACTCCGGAAGTGCCGGCAGAAGTGAAAACTTGATTATTAACGTTCAGCATGTTTGATATTTTGGAATGGTATCCGTCTTACGCATGGAATAATTAAGGGCTAAAAAAAAAAAAAAATCCGTCTTACGCTTTTTCGATCAGGCCACGTGTCCTGACGCGAGTTTAAGATTTTATACCCAACGCCGCTAAAGAAGTTTTCACTTCAAAAATTTTTGTCTGTCTGTCTGTCTGTCTGTCTGTCTGTATGTGAAGACATCACGTGAAAACTAACGGTTCGATTTCGATGAAACTTGGTATAATTATACCTTATTATCCTGGGCGTAAAATAGGAAACTTTTTATCCTGGAAAAATACGTAGAAAAAAATTAATCTTAATTTTTCAGTTTTATCCATAGACGTTGTTCTGTAGAACCGCGAACACACGTTGCGTATTATTATAGGCCTAGCCGTATTTGGGTCCAATAGATATTTATAGATGTCATTGTCAGAGTTACTCAAAATGGAGAAATAAACCATCCACTCGAAGACCGACATCCGCGCGGACGGAGTCGCGGGCGGAAGCTAGTTTCTATATAATATCACTACATAGTATAAAACAAAGTCGCTTTCTCTGTCCCTATGTCCCTATGTCCCTTTGTATGCTTAAATCTTTAAAACTACGCAACGGATTTTGATGCGGTTTTTTTAATAGATAGAGTGATTCAAGAGGAAGGTTTTAGTATATAATTTATTAGGTTTTAGACAAAGCGGGCGAAGCCGCGGGCGGTAAGCTAGTAGTATATAAATAAACAAATAGTTGCCATGGCAATTGGCATTTTGGTACGTTGGTGGCGTATCTACCTCTTGTCTATATATATATTACTAGCTGTGCCCGCGACTTCGTCCGCGTGGAATAGTGACTGCAT
>CAJQZM010027597.1:0-27829 GCA_907164665.1 Colias nastes | reverse complement strand
CGAGCCACAAGTTCGCGTACTTACTCGTACGTCTATCACCCCTTTAAAAAATCTAAATACATTCGAAAGAAAATCACGTTCTAAATAATACCGTAATATGTATACGTAATAATTGCTTTTCTTTTATAACTAATGTGCGTACTCCATTATCGAGTGTAAGGTAATAATATCATTGCCAATTTCTAACATTCACAATTTGCCATTAAGGCAGTAGCGACTTTGGACTAGATTAAACACGTGTTCTTTTATTAAATTATTAATAAGTACCTATCTAAGTTGTTTTTTCTAAAATCAGATTTTATGATTTTAGTATATTTATAGGTAAGGATTTATAACACTTAAACAATTATTTCATACCTAAGCTTAAATGAGACCATTTAAATGCTTTTTTTAAATTTAATGTGACGATATTTTTGTATCATTTCTGCTTTTGCTTCTTTATGTCAAACACTCGAAAAAAAGTTAATATTAAGTAAGAATTAATGAGAAGATATATTTAGAACACAGTAAGATTTCGATCGTGGTTCAGTAAAGCATTGAATTGTTACAAAATACATTTTGATTGCATCTGACGAGCAATACCGAGAAAGTACAACACAGCAGCAATAAATATGTATGGACAAATTTTGCATCATATCACATGTTCATATGAATCCATTGATTCCAGATGAGTGATACTATAATCTGTACATAATATTATTTAATAATTAATATCCCTTTTATGTAAGTTTTATTAATTGTTTATGGAGTGGTTTTAATTTAATAGAACAAGTGTTTTTATAAATGGTGTTTTTTATTTTATCCCCTCTTTCATCTTTGCTTTCGAATCAATACCTAATGGAAATTAGAAAAATGTTAATAACTTCAACACGAAGCTAACAAAAAAGTTCTGTGTGAGTATACATATTTTGAAATATTTGTACAACAAATTGAAGTTTGGCGACTTGAAATGCAGGTTATTCAGAATTCAGAAATGTTACTCAGTTCTATGTTAAAAAGTTTTTTTCAGCAGTTAATGGATATCTGCTTTTACTATATTTTGTAATGGTGTAGCGAAGCGTTTCATTCATTCACCCCAAACATCTGAAAAGTAAGCTAGTCCACTAGCGGAGCAGCTCCTATTGGTGTTAATGTGACGAGTTCCTCGGCTATCCTATTTTACATTGAAATAATTTTTCAAATCGGATCCACAGTTCCTGAGATTAACGCGTTGAAACAAATGAACTCTTCAGCTCTATATAAGTATAGACTACAGATATATGAATGAAACTACCTATTTTATTTATACAGTATTTAATATTTATCTATGTCCTTATGCACCTTATTGGTCGAGAATAAATGTTGATGGTATTGATTAATTATATAACTTAGCTGCCTGTAAGGTGTCATATCTATAACTTTATACAATACCTATATTTAACTAATTAAGAATATAAAAATGTAGTATTCATCACATCCAAAAATTGATCCTGACTACAATTTACCAATGGTGAATTGGGAAATAAGCAAACAAAGTTAAATTTGTAAAATTTTATTATAAAAATTCTTAATTAAATATATTGCTTGCGTGCTTACAAACAATTATAAAATATAAATACAAATACATCAAAAATAAAGTTCATTAGTAGTAAAACATTCTTATCTATGTTCAGTGGTAGATTTACAAATTTGCTATGAATTTAAGCTATTAAATTTTTATTGTGAAAGAAGTATAACCAAAGAGATAGAAAGAAAGAAAAGTACAGTAGATTGCCGATTATCCAAGTGCCTATTAACCCAGTTGCCAATTTTGTGAAACTGGCTTAAGTGTATATATATTATATAAAATAAAATAAGCATATATATATTAAATAAACTAAATAAAGTTGTGCGACACTTTGTTTCTCTTCATTACCACATGTTCAATAATCCCAATGGACCCCACCCCTAATTTATTTTGGATAATCAGGCATAAATAAATCTGCATGATTGCAGTTATAAGTTTCAGCCTACTTGTAAATCCACTACAGTCTTATTATATCTTAATTATTATTATAAAAAGTCTGGACGGATTAATTAAGATCATTATCAGAGAAAAATATTAAGTCAAACTAGTTTCTATGCATAAGACACTTTCTGCTCATAAGCTTCATCCTCATCATTCCCATATGGTTCATCACTGAATGTTGTATGACGCAGCTTGCACCACTGCGCTCCATACCTTAGCATCAGGATAATGACAATTAAAACAAACAGGGAAAGGACTGCCACAGCTGGGTACAACATGAGAAATGCCATTTTTATATATCGCTTTCTCTCTTATTTAGTTCAAGATATTCCTGTGATGAAGTTAAAGGTTGTCTTGATTTAGACGCGGCAACTTCGAAGTGTTTCTGGATTTCTTCATATGCTTGTGGGTAAGTATCCAAATCGGCTCTTATGGAGATGGTTTCAAGCTCAACTATGTCCAGTGGGGGCTGCTTGTGGGGTGTCGCTGACCAAATTGATATTATCCAACGATTTCCTGAAAAATACATTTAATTAGTCGTTTTTGTTTTTCGATTTAATTCACGATATTACTGCAGAACTAGGTTGCATACCTGTATGTCTATCAAGCCAATAATCGGAGTATCTTGAACAACAGCAAACGAAGTTCAGGATAAGTATTGATCCAAGAAGAACAGAACAAATTGCTATCGTGATATAAAATGGTGTAAAATCACCGACTTTCGACCACGACTGCTGTGGGTAGGAAGCGAAAGTCTCGTTTCCTGTAAAGTAAGTTTCAGTTTCATATGCAGACATCTTATTACTAGGTACCTGCCGAAGAGAAAAATTTAGATTTAACCTTTTATTAAAAGGTTTTTATTAACAAAATGAAGTAAACAAAAAATTAATATTTTAGGGCGTGGTAAACAGTTACTTAGAATATGAGTGTACGCTCCAAAGAAAGGTTAATTTAATGAATATGTAAAAAATTTAAATAAGATATGGTTTTTTCACCTGAGCACGATGTAAATAAGGTCAATAAATTGGTTTTAAACTAATAACGATTTAACGACAGAGTTGCTACCACAGCGCTAGTTCAGTTGGTTCAGAAATCAGATTGCAAAGTGCAAACTGTAATAAAGTCAAGCGTCAGGGCTGCCAACTGTATCAACCACAGTATCAGTGCAGTATCAACAGCTAAACTCCGTTACAGACTATAGTCTATGGTTTGTATGAAAACATTTTTTTTTAAATATCCATGTTTAAATACATAACACATTAATAATAATAATTTGTGATAGTATGCCCAATAGACTTGCCCTTTATTAATTGATTCTCATGCATTGAAATATAATAGTATTAACAGACGTTCGAACTTGGTGCGACCGGACCACCGCACTCGTGCGGTGCGATCGACTCTCCACACGACCGCACCGCACCAATCGGTCCAGTGCTTTCCGTGCTACTGGACAGCGAGGACGTCGCACTATATTATGTTTTTAGGCCCGAAAAAGTGACATTCTTGTTTTATTGGAAACTAGCGACCCGCACCTGCTTCGCACGGGTGCAATGGCGGCCGGCCGGTACCGCCGCAAACGCTACGTCCCGCAATTTTTAAATCTGTAATATTATCTTCGAAAATATTCACTTATATCATTCGGTGTAAAGGGCCATATAGATCTATATTAAATGAACAATGTATTCAAGGTACTTAATTGGTTAAGGATTAATGCTGTATTGGTTAAAATCGCTTCGAAAATTAGCCATTATATTTGTCGTAAAAAGTAAATGACAAAAAAAGTTATTGTGGGTTATCCATAAGAGATAGACATATACCATCACAGACTTTTCTGTAGACCTTTTCAATGTGTACAATACTTAGTATTGTTTGGCTAACGAAAGATGAGACTGGCTTTTTATTTCGAAAATTTATATGGCAACACTAAATTGTCATTAAAACCTGAGTTGTTGATGTGTCAAAGTGAAAATTATTTCTGCGATTTTAGTGATTTCTAATTGAAAACATGACGAAAACATTGAAAAGTGACTTACAAAAGGTTCTTTTTACTATGATTAGTAAATTTGAAAAGAAACAAGTTGAAATAGATGTAGTTTTCAAGGAAAAACAAAAGTGTTTACGTGATTATCTCAATGAATTGTTAAGTGTGACTTTGATATTTTGATACTTTTCATATTGATTGCATTGTTGAATATTTATTATTTCGCAGGTAACATGGATGATACCAGTAATCCATTTATAAACTATTCAAGCAACAATAAAAAAAAATTAATGATCTGTTCCGTTCAAAATGTTTAAAGACTCAAAATCAATATATTGACGAGATTTCTTCTATGACCGGACCATGTTATTCATGGTGAAGAGCAGTACAAAAAAGGAGATGGTATAACTGCTGAAATGGAAGAGTCCATAAAAAGAGTCAGAGATAATGATAGTGATTCTTACTCTTCATTCGCGGCTGAATTTTTAGGTTAAATATGATTATATTGATTAAACAAAATTTAAATGTATTTTTATTATGTTTTTTCTTGCTTTCATTCGGTTCGTGTTCTTTTTTTCTATCTGTATCACTTAACTGCACTATATTACTTTAAACATAATATTATAAAGATGAAGAGTTTGTTGTTTTTTTTTTTGCTCGTAAGAGAAAATAATAAATAAAAGTATCAAAACTATATTTCCAACTATAACCTAAGTTGCCATATGTTGATTTTTTGAATTTGCCGCCTTTTTCCAGTCTCATCTTTCGTTAGCCAGAGTCTACCTACATTATTTTGATAAAACTCGTAGGGTTCAGCCTGCGTTTGCAATGTAAGCGAAAAAAATGTAATTATTTACGACATCACATTAGAAACCTCAAAAATAACAGTACTTCTCCACTATTTAATGGATGTTATTATACATATAAACCTTCCTCTTGAATCACTCTATCTATTAAAAAAAACCGCATCAAAATCCGTTGCGTAGTTTCAAAGATTTAAGCATACAAAGGGACATAGGGACAGAGAAAGCGACTTTGTTTTATATAGGTACTATGTAGTGATATCTAAGGAGCTTCTCTTTTTAAATGCACGAGTAGAACACCCAGAGTTTTATTTCAAAAACACTATTTTTTAAAAAAAACATTTAAAATATTGGAATTTTCGCGGCCGACTGAGCTAAATAAATTCGTATAAAAAAAAATAGATACATTAGATAATTTATTATGTTGCTAATAAGTATATGTAGTAATTACAGGCGCAAATTATCCCTTTTGAAATTTTCGATATTGTCGATAGAGGCGAAAGTATTGTAATTTTTATTGATATTCGTTTTTATTTTTTTATTTAGTGTTGTTTAGTGCGTTGAGTTGACATGCCTCCAACTTTATCCAAAGAAGCTAATATCGCGATAATTGCGGCAATCATCGTAGCAAGTACAAGTACAACCATTGAAAAGAAGAAAACGAAGAGAAAAGAATGGGCAAAATTATATTTAAAAGACAGGGATTCGTTCAGACATATGCAGTCATATCATAAATCTTTGTAGAGTTCTAACATATAAATTATTAATCTTTTTTCAGTAATAGCCACGTCATCCGACGCCATCGCCATTGATGACGATCGACCGACGTCCGTTTTGTTTGGCGGTAGAACTGTGACTAAAGCGCTGTCCGCAGTCCGGTGCGATCGCCCGGCACCACGCGCGAATTGGTACGGTCCGCACCAAGTTCGGAAGAAAAAACCATCGAACCGAGCGCACCGTCAATAATAATAATTATGTGCGGCGGACCATTGTACACATGATCGAATATGGTCCAGAGCGCACCAAGGTCACGGTGCGGCCCGTACCATATTCGAACGTCTGTTAATACTTTAAGCGTTGACTGCAAGTTTCATATATTTGATACCTATTATGCTACTAACTTTCCGCCAGCTGCAGCGGCTTCGCCCGCGTAGTCAAAGAAAAACCCGCATAGTTCTCATTCCCGTAGGATTTCTGGAATAAAACTATGTCTTTTCTCAGGTCTCAACCTATCTGTGTAGTGTGTATGTTGAAAAAAATCCAAAAAAAATCCATGCAGCATTTTTTGAATTTAGCCTGAACATAACTAGTTACATACAGACAAATAGACAAAAATTCTAAAAACTATAATTTTGGCTTCGATGTCGATTATAGATAATGGCTCAAATATACTTTTAGAAAAACTATTCAATGTTCAGTTTTGACTTTCCTACGATTTTGATTTTATTATGATACTAGCTTTCCACCCGCGGCATCGCCCGCGCAGTCAAAGAAAAACCCGCATAGTTCCCGTTCCCGTGGGATTTCCGGGATAAAACCTATCCTATGTCCTTTCTCGGGTATCAAAATATCTCTATACCTACCAAATTTCATGCAAATTGGTTCAGTAGTTAAGGCGTGATTGAGTAACAGACAGACAGACAGAGTTACTTTCGCATTTATAATATTAGTATGGATTATAATATTATGATTATGTGGTTCAAGTTTCGATCTATGCATTTCAAATTCCTCGCACAGTTGATACCTACGAATCGGGTTTATCTGAAATCCGGTTTATTCGAAATAATTTTGCTAATTTTTGTTAATAATTAGTCTGAAAGAACATAAAATAAGAACGTTTTGTTTTTTGCATAATAGTTAAGTACGTGTTATTTTTTATTATCATTCATACTTTTGTGACTTTTTAACAGTTTCATTTTTTAAAGTTTATGAAATTCGATCACGAATCACGATTGCGGGATTCGCACCCGCGTCTTTCGCTTCTCAATACGTGCTCCACACACACCTGACACCACAGGCCACAGGTGTCTATAACGGGATGACTCACGCCATCTATTGAGATGATTAAAAAACCATCTCAACCAACATGAAACATTACTTCAATTTTTTACAATATTGCAACGAAATAACGCGGCTTTTGTTGTAGGTACTTGATATTTAGTTTTATAACATTCAGATGCTTTATCAATGAGATTTTTTTAAAGAATAGAATAGAAATTCGATGGCGTGGGCGGTGGGATGTCCCTTACACTTTACATCTATAACTAGCTGGGCTCCGCGGTTTCACCCGCATTGCTCCGCTCCTGTTGGCATATTAAAGCCTATAGGCTTTAGCCTTCCTCGATAAATGGGCTTTCTAACACCGAAAAATCAAACAAACAAAAAAACTGTTCAACTTTATAATATTAGCATAGATTTCGTCAAAACCGGTTCAGTGGTTAAGGCTTGAAGAAGAGACAGAGATCTCACATTTATAATATTAGTGCATTTAACTATGTTAGGTACCTCAGTAAATAAATGAATTAAGTATTATTATTTACAATATATGCATAAGTTAGGTAGGTACCTACCTGCCATCGTTAATTAGTTAGTAAAAAATAAAACAAAATCTTGTTGTTTATTATTTTTTATTTGAAATTGAATATTTACATTTACAATAAATACAAGGGAATTAGAAAATACATACAATACAAAAATTATTACCTAAATTAAACATTGCCAAGTCCAAAGATTATTATTGTTATTCATTAAAATTATACGTTATTGTACCTTAATCACATTAATTATAAGCACCGAAGTTTAACAATTCTAACGTTTATACTGATTTCTAGACAAATTCTAAGTCACAAGTATTTAATTTATATAATATAACTATTCAATTCAGCAGTACAGTACTCCCAAACTGATAATGCGCATAGAAAAATTCGTCACTGTTCGGCAACTGTCATATTCCCCGAGCCTCCGAAGACGATATGTATATAGAGCGGTTAAATGTATTTTCTTCATGCATAGTTTATTAGAATTATGAGTTTTATTGTGATTTTATGGTAAAAGAGATAAGTAACGAAATTTGTTTCGATAATTCAATGTAAGTTAATAGCGAGGATAAGCAACACGATTGCGAATATATATTTTTGTATTGATTTACTTGGAAAATTCTATACCTACTTAGAACTATTAAAGTGTCTTACTGAAGCTGGCGTAATGATGGATGTATGGAAGGTTAAAATAAGACAAAGTTTATATTTAAAAAAAAAAATATTTTCAAACACTGGTTTACATTTAAATTGTAGAAATCTAATCATTAAAATCTCAGTCCAAAGGATTTACAGAATCAGGGATTATCTCTATGTCTGATATTGTAGAATGATCAGAACTTTCATTATGCTCTTATTAACTTTCACTTTCCCCACTACTATCTGCTACCTGTGTAAATAATCATTTTATCGGAAAATTCAACTTTGAAAGAAAACTAAGAAGGGTATGTAACAGCAGCTCTATATAATTCCATACAGAGATAATACGTGCGGTCACCACCAATATATAAAGACGACTGTCGGATTTTTGAATTTTTTGACTGACAGGCTACCGTCACCTACCGCCCGAATTGTTTTCGATTGTGTATGACTCTGAATTGACTCCTATTTCTTTCGAACAAGGTGCAAGATGCAAGTGCATTGTTTAAGGCACTTACGATTCAATGATTCGGGGTGATTCGGGTGTTTCTGGAAATACGATAATTAGCGAAGATCTGCATGCGCATTATTAATTTTGGAGTACTGTAATATATTTGGTTGTCAGTATTCTTTATGATTTTTTAAATACCTACATAATTGGAAGAAGGCACTTCAACTTTTGTCATTAAAATATTTTTTCAGTTAAGTTTCAAATTAATGTCCATTGATGGGCCTTATTATGTGAAGGTTTGGTTGTATTCAAGCAGTATGTTCAATGTTCATGTAGCTCGCAGATTATTCTTTACAGCTTCCGCTATATTAAATAATATACAACAAGTATGTATTTCTTATGGAAACCTTTAATAATTACATAGGTCACGCAATAATTACACAAAACAGAGAAATTATTAATATAGGTATATACGGTAATCAGGTTAGTGAAATATAATCAATCATCTGTTTCAAATCTGGGTAAGATAAAATTCCTATCGGCGTATAATTAATTGACATGTTTATAAAAATCATACAATAATGTAATTATTTAACGAAGAAGATAAGTTTCTATGTTATTCGAAATAACATACCTACTTAATACAATTTACATTTACATTGTACTTGCTGTAATCACTGCATTTCAAATACATTTAGATAAACCTACCTACCTACATTCATCAGATCATTAAACCGTAATTTTTAAATTGGCCCCGCCATTTTTTTGAGAAAGAAGCATAATATAAGTATAATTAATATAGTTAAAGGACAATCCGACAAAAACTGCTTATAAGTTACAAGAGTCTTTAATATAATATTTTTGTTTCACATTATATTCTAGTGACAACGTGATACTTGATACAAAATTAAAAATTGTATTAGCTTAAATTTAAAATTCGCGCGATTAAAATATTCGCACATATTTTAATTTTGTTAATAATGTAATTATCTTTGTTGCATATTTATTGTAGACCTGAAAAAAAGGAATACGATAAGTATAATACGATACGAAAAGTACTACCAATAATAATTAATAAAACGTTACAGAATACTTTTTCATTGTAAATTATCTAAATTGCGTATAAAATATTTTTTAAGAATGTACATCCTTATTCTTTTTTAAATTATTATTTGTAAACTAGTTATTTAGGTGTAAATAATAATTATAGTAGGATGTTACCCATCGCTGCTTTCTCTCCCAGGCCAAGATGAATGTCCATCCAAAGTTCTGTTAACTGTAAATGGAATTTTATGGTGACAATCTATATACAAATAAAACAACTTTATTTTATTTTACAAAAGTCGCAGCTTTCAGATAAACGCGTCAAATTCGCTTTGCATAAATCATTCGCATTCACAAATTCAATAGGTACCTATTTGTATGAAAAATCGCAATGTAAAATGTAAAAAACAACGCATATAAAAGAATGTCTTACAATTTTTCTTGTCCGAGATACGGTTTCTTCGACGATCCCTTGCCGTGGAGGGTTTTGAACGAACTAAGCTTTCGATTATTTCTTCAACAGCTGATATGTCACCACTTAAACAATACAAAAAAAGAATTAGTATATTTTCCAATCACTACAGAATATGCTTTAGGTGAAAAACAATGAAAATGAAAGGACCCAAAAATGTATTATTTTTACTGGAGTTAATAACTATATTATTAATTAATGGAATTCAGTTCAGAACTCACTTTACTAGTATTTTCTTATTAGTACAGGGCTGGCTTTTGCGACGACCTTCTGTGAGTATGTCGGTGTCTGCATCAGTCTTGAGAAGTTCTTTCAGTGCATTGTCAGCCGTGTGGTCACCGCCTTTAGTTGAATACTTTCCAATCTATAACAAGGTTGGACTTTTGACTTCATGTTCAAGAAGATAATTTAGTTATACACCTATAGGTATATATATTCTACAGTCTACTTATAACACAATGAATTATAATTATAATTATTCATTCAAATTTCAAACATTACGTAATACTATAACAATTTGAAGTCAGTCGCGGCTTATCGTGATATTATTATTTCTTTTACGCGCATTAATGGTGAAGAATATTATAGAAGAACTTTTCCATATTAGATTGCTATTTATTGTTGTGGATAATTATTGCGCAAGCGAGTGTCTTACATCTATAATCATTTTGCCTCTCGTCTTATTTCTCTCTCTGTGGTTGGCTCTCTTTTCTAATTGTTGTAACACTCGTTCTCTAGTTGTTCTGTATTCCAAAGCGAATTCAGCTATAACTTTAAGGAATTCTGATGGCCTAGTTTTTGGTATGTCTGCTGGTGGTACCCCGAGGTACAATAGGAACTTATTGTATCTGTAATATGAACAAAATGAGAAAATCAATATAGTACAGATTTTTTTTAAATATCATATAGGCTGATAAAATTTAATCCTTAATAATCTTACCTACTCATCACCCTCTTTTTTATTAAAGTTAGCAAAATGATACGCTCAGCGGCATCAGTTATGAAGTCATTGATTTTAGTTTTGTAAATTTGTGTTCCGTCGTGTTTGGCAACTTTTTTCATGTGGTCCCATGACGCCTTACAGTCTGCTTCTAATTTAAGAAGGTTGTTACTTAACACGTCAAAGTCCACTTTTGATGCACGAATAACAGGACCGACCTAATAAAGAAACATGGATTTAGAAACATAAACGAATAAGTATAACCGGGACGCATAAACCCACTACAAATATAAATCTTTTTTACCTCGCTAAAGAAATCTGTCGTGTCCGAGAATTTTTCTTTGATCATCTCACAAATGTGATATAACAACGGATGCTTATGAACTGTATCCTTGACTTCCATAACCTTGGATAAATATTCGAGGCGGAAACCTTTGACTTGGCTACCATTTAAGAAGCTACCGACAGATCGTAACGTAGAAAGGATGACTTTGAATGTTCGGTTTGCTTTTAATAATTCAATTCCTTGCTTCAGATCCATAAGGGGTTCAGCAATTTCTTTCTGTGGACAAAATGATGGTGTGACATTGAATATTAATCACGAATCACATACATATGCAAGAGAAAATTTATAGAATTCATAAGAATCTGGTATTTTTTTTTACATACCTCTAAATTATCGAAGTCAAGTTTAAAAACCCATAGCTTAAGCCTTGATGGCAATTCATTTATCGAAGCGAGTGTAAGTAGGAACTGTTCTGCACTCCCAAGAGGCAGATCTGGATTGGCGTACTGAAAATATATTGTAAAGTTTAAAAGAGTGAGTTCAACGAAAATATATTATAGGTATGAGGTGTATTCTTTCAGTGGGAATACAATGTTACCTGTGCTTCTTGAATTTTTACTTTTTCTTCTTCAGTGGGAAGCATTGTCAGTAACTTCTCTATTCCCTCTCTTCCTATGACAGTTGCGTCCATTTTCATTATTGCAGCTTTAATGGTTTGTGGCGTGGGGAGCTTTTTCATTGCAATATTTATAGCATTTGACCGTTTAGCATCTAGTATGAGATTCCTCTTTGGCTCCATTAATTTCTATAGATGTAAAAAAAGTAAGATATTCAATAAAACGCGCATTACAAATGAAACACAAAGTGGAAATCGTTGTCGTACTTACCTCCTATGTATTGGCCACACCAGATTGAGGATGATCATGAAAAACAAAAAGAAATGTTTAGTAGTCATTCAATAAATTGGATTTGACAAGAAAAGCAAAAAAAAAAATACTGGACTATTTAGTACCTTGATTATCAGATCATTTGTTCGCGATTCAAAAAGATGTTCCAACATTGCGGTATCTAAGTTCACTTCTGGAAGGTCATCCCAAATAAACCCACCTACTTTTTCTCTGACTGTTGTAGGGAAGGGGGTTTCTTGGATTTCACGCCAGAATAATTTAACAGTTTTCTTATTTTTCCTAATTGTTGACGTATCGGAGTCACTTAATAACTCAGCTGGAAGAGATTGATTGTGGAGCTTTTTGGTTTTTGTCAGAGTCGGGAAATATCCAGGAAGAGGCGGCGGTACGCCAACGGAGGGAAGCATCGAAGGAGGTGGTGGAGGTGGTCCATTTGCTGCATTCACAGCCGGTGACATCATATCGTCGTCCGAATCTTGACGCAAATCAGAGAAATCCAGATCACATAAGTGAAATTCTCGATTGAGACAACCTTTTTTCAGTTCTTCCCAGTGGAGATCATTTTCGGACACTTTAATTTCGTGTAATTTAGGACTCTTTTCTATTGTTGGACTTTTAATTATTTCTGTAAGGAAAATAAAAGTATAAAATTTTTACATCATATTCTGGGGACATAAAATATTAAAAAAAGTTTAAGTAGGCTTTACCTTTGGATTGAGATTTAGCCAATTCTTCTTTAGCCTTTGAAACTATACCAGCCATATCAGATACTCGTATTGGTTTGTCTTCCGGAACATGGCTTATAGGGCTCGTTAGCCTTTGCGCCAAATCTTTGATGCTATGTTCTCTATTTAAAATAATTCCTCTATCAGGTTTTTCTGGATTAATATCGAGTTGTTTTTGGCGAATAACTGCCAGTGCATCACAAGCGTTGACACTGTGACCTAGAGTACCATTTTGTATCCTTTGTTTTAGACCGGAAGTATATCTTTGGTTTCCTGTCAAAAAATGTAACTTTTAGGACCAAGAATTTTTATAAGAACTATAAAATAACATTAATTGGTAATAAAAATATGATGCTTTAAATGAGTTACAAAATATAATGCTGATATTAGTGGGTTAGATAATGAACAAACCATTAATTAAAACATCCGGTGGATTAGACAGTTTTGTAGTTTTATTACTATATCCTTTGTCTTCTTCTTTGTGACCATTGAGGCCATTGCAATATCCATTCAGTCCGCCATTCACCCCTAGGTGTTTGCCGTTCATATTAGAGTAAATGTTATTACTATTATTAGTATCTTTTTCATTATTAATTCCATTTATTTTCTCTTCCTTTTTAATACCAAATAGTCCATTATAAATATCATTTGAATGATTGAGTAATTCTTCTTGTTGAATAATGTGGTGAGCTTGTCGGGCAAATCTGTCCCTTCGTTTTCTTAAAGCTGTACTCAGTTCTATGTTTTCTTTTTCTTTCAATGAGGTAAGGTTAGGAGATCGAACATTGTTAGTGATTGAAATTTTCTTTTCAGTTTCCTTACTGGACATGATGGCTTGTTTGGCTGTTGTTAGTAAAATGGCAAAATGTTTAGATCATGAAGCAAATGCAAAAACGAACACAAAATATTAAATGCTAAAGATTTACTGAAAGTCTAAGTAGAGAATAGAGTCGAATTTTTATGAATAAAAGAAAAAAAATATATGGTTTTTAAGTAATTTTTATAAAAACAAGTTGAATTTAAATGAAGGTAAAATTAGGATATATTTCTAGGCATCATACGACGAAAAATTAGACTCTAAATTCTCCATAGTTATTTGTATAGCGTTAGGAAAAAAGTAAAAACTCAACGCGCACAATTCAAATCTTAATCATGCTTATAATATAGTTATTGCGTCACAATAAATTCTAGTTAACTTGTTACTACGATGTCTGGATGATATACCTTTTTCCTTCATCTGGTATTTTTTAGATTTTCTTGTTTCGGTGCTGGGCAGATTAATATTTCGTCTTCTCATGGATTTAATTATAGAATCGTCTAATTGTCTGAAACAAAATACATTTAAAGACATTTTATAATCAAGTAAAAAATACTGATAGCCATATATTATCTGGATTAAGCATTTTTATGTAAATATCTATATTTTGTGTAAAAATTTGCTTAAAATTTTTTTTTTCAATAAATTCAAATGTATGCATACCGCATATAAGTGTAATTAAATTAAGAAATATAACTTACTTAATCGCTGTATCGGTATCATCACCATCTTCGTACATCAAAACTGCTTCGAAAATTTGCAATTGTCGTAACAAATCTAAATCCGTCCCTTGCTTGGACATGTACAAATGGATAATATCATCTATCCCTTGATCTTGAAGAGTATCGACTTGATCATAATACATATTCTTATCTGGTATATTTATTAGACATATGTTTATTAAATTCGTTGCGCATATTAGAAGTTCAGTATCGGAAGCATCGAAATCTTGGAGTATTTTTATAATATTATACCAAGCGGGCCTGCCGTTTGATTTATCAACGAAGTTTATAGCATCGATGAGCAGAAGGCTGTTGGTCTCTGTGTATTCCACAAATATTGACAATAATTTTAAAGTTGTTTTTACAACGTGTCTGAAATTGCTTGCTGTTAAGGAATACAACCATTGGATGCAACCCTTATGGTCCATCACACCATGCATACCATCTACATAAATAAGAATCTGTAAAAAAGATATATAGTAAATTAGGATTGACTATCTACTGGAAGAGATAATATAATTTATAATAATAAAACATATTATTACATCGGCCACGGTCTGCCCAGGTTATGCCTGGCCAGTCTGTTTAGTCAGTTAATTTAAACTCTCTCAAGGTCGCCACGTAATGGATTCATACTCGGGAGTTTCATGAGAGACAGAGACAAATTTTAATAATCTTACCTGTCCAATTACACGCAGTATGTAATCCAGGTACGTCGGATCCTCTTTCGCGCTAATCTGCATGAGGCAGTCCAGTCCGTCGTTTGCGACGAACTCATGGACCAGGTCCTTTTCGGATTTGAGCATCTGTTTGACAGTGAAGAGTGCTTTACGCAGCTCCTTCCCTTGAGAGTGTAGAAGCCTCTCTGGAATTATGTATTAAAATTTAACATTCAATTGAATAATTAAAAAATCTGTCCATTTTTATCCACATAGACTTTGTAATCTGGTTATAGAGCTATACGAAAGAACGAAACTTATCGAATCAATCTAAAGCTATAGATTTTTATAGTCAGAGTCAATTTTGTTATGGTTGCAATAAAGAACAAACCAAACTATGATTTTGAACTCGAAAAATTATTCTGCACATTTTGTTGATGCGTATGTATACATGTGTGTGGTATACATAATATTATATTATTAGCTACCCCTTTTAATATAAATGAAAACTACTACTTAAGCATACGTATAAAATTATTTTTTATATCTTACCAATAATTGCGTGTACTTTGACCGACAGCTGGGTGCGTAGAACCAAGGCATTTTTGCGGCTGCAATTAAAAAAGTTGGATCAAATCTTCATGTTTATAAAAAAGATGGTATAAAATTACCTACAGAATGAAAGGTTTGTGGAATTTTCTCCACGAACCCCTTCCAATATTTTGCAAAAATTATAGGATACCTAATACTTAAACACAGATGCATATTATGTAGTTTATTTTTTTATATTATTTATTCATACAGATATATTTTCCTTCGCAATCTTTTAGAAGTTATGTAAAATTTCACTCTACAAAAAATCCAATTATATCGTCTATTATTTATATTAATTATTTATCAATTACCTTAGTCTTAAAAAAAATACTTTCTTCTATAAATATAATAGATATAGGTATTAGGTATATGATTAAAAAAAACTTACAGTTCCTCTAAATCAATAAATATATCGAATTCTTTCCAATCCGATTGTTCATCACTTTCTTCGTCCAGGATGAAAGAATTTAAATTCAATGCAATAATTTAATATTTATTATGGATTTTTATTTTACTAACTGCGATGATGTGTATTTTCTGCGGGTGCAACTGCTCGTGTGAAGAGTTTAAAAAAAAACAACAATTCTCTCAATCATTTTACCTTACCCACTATCGCATTCATATACAGCATGTTATGTTTTGAACCATACGTATAATGCACTAGGAATTTTCTTTAATATGTATATCTAATAATAGTTGCCTTTCATTTGTGACAAATATATTGTTGTATAAGATGTTTTAATATCAGAAAATCTTGTGTTACGATTGGAAGAAATGGTCAAGAATTGTAGTTTAAAAGTATAGTATTTAACCCTTAGAGCATTAAACCAACATTGAACCGAACGATTTACTCGGTTCCTAGTAGGTACAGTGGCGAAACCACTTTCAGAATTATATCGTCTTGTCTACGAAAAATCCTAAATATACCACGATAATTAAAACCACCTGTGCATTAACCATCATAGTGCAAGTTCATTGTTGAAGTCGTTATACGTTTTTGCCTTAGATTCGTCTTCATTGCGAATGAAATGGCGTGCAAAAAATGTCACATAAACAATTACAGTTTCGCCGGCAGCGCTAGTGAGTGCATTTTCTAGACTTTCCATATTACCCACTGCGATATTACGCTAATTAACGAATACAATAAACATCCATAGCGTGTCTGGCGCGTAGGTAAATAGTGGGTGATCGTTGTAAGAAGACATAAAGGACTACTTTCTTCAGTACAAGAGTTTTATAATAACGTAGTTCTATACACTGTACACTCACTTTGTATGTGTATTGTGTAGACGTATATCTTTAGAAACGCCATGAAAATATTTTTTTACGCAAGAATTTTGTTTTACCAAAAATCTGGCAAAATAATTGGTAAATGATATGATGTGTGCGAAGTTTGGTACCTTGTTATTAGCATTATTAGCATTATCAGAACAATTAATTTTGTTATAAATTTTATTTAAAACACCCTTCCTGAAAGGGAACATGTTGTATGTAATAATTTAGAGGCGATTATATTTTATTGCGGCGTGGGGACTATGATGCATTGATTGTTTGATGGGAGGGTGACGAGGAAATGTTTAAACTGAGTGTTTAGGGACGGTGGGACACTTCTATTGCACTTTTACGAACTACGTCATAAGCTATTACCTTGAGGCAACCAAAATATATTCCAAAAAATAATTTTAAAATCTGAATTAGGTAAATAAATCTCTTAGAACTACCTTTCTTGTAAGCCCTCCAACTCTTCATCTTGTTCGCCCAGTGTTGAGTCAAGGTCCAAGTAAGGTCCGTAGTCACCGTCTTTGAAGACTTGGAGTGTGGCATCATCCAACTGCAATAATACAACTTTTTATTACAGCGCCATCTATGAAAACATGTTAGAATTGAATTAACAAACAATTGATGGTAGTAATTGTGTGACACTATTAGAGATGGAAGCATTGTTAATAAAATACCTTCAATAGCCTTCAATATAGTCCTATAACTGTATACCTAGTATATGCACTACGACACTAAAGAAATAAAATACTTAACGAACTTATACGAACTACGCCTAACTGAAACTCTACAATATAGAGTACTAATTATTATTATTAAAAGATGATTTTCGCCCTGTGTTTTCGCCTTGAAGCACCTAATTTTTAAATTGCTGGAAGTTATTAAATTAAAGGGCAGATTTTTTATTTTTTATTTTATGGTGCATATCTAAAGCGAACTAACTTATCATATTGATATTTACCAGACTCTACATTGTCACAGTGTGACAATATATGGTCCTGTAATGTATAAAAATAAAATTTAAAAATGAATTTATATCCCTACATAACCTATGTAATGTATTATTTACCATGTTCTTTAAACAATTAAAAGTCGTGAATGTGAGAAAGCATGGAGAAGGACTCAGAATTGGCGAGTTGCCAGATCGGTAGTTTGGAAACTGGAGCGTCACTTGAAATAGTTCCATCTTACCGGGAATTCTGGACTGAATTTACTCCAAATAACTGATAGTTAACTATTAATTATATGGGATACGGGTCTGTTCTCAGGGAATAAACCCTATTTAGTACAGGCGGGTCGTAAAAGCAGGTCGTAGCATTGTAGCATATTTTTTTCGTTTAGAATAAACTTAGTAGGTACCTAATCAATAAATAGCTAATGCAAACTACGTAAAGGAATGCATTTCATGTTAAATTCGTATTTACTTGCAAGATATTATCTTCATAAAATATTTTATTTTGTCATACATAAAATAGGTTATGAACAATAATATGTATAATATTTTTCACGATCTTATAACTTTAAACTTATTTCAATATTGAATACTAAGATTATATTTTCCAGAATTCCTCTTTAAGGTACCTACGATATATTGACATTTAATTAGCTGATGATGGTCATTAGCGTAGGATTCCGCAGTTGATTACATTTAAATGTCAGAAAACAACGATTTTGATTAGATGATATCTGGGATTAAATTAAATTTACATCGTTCAGTATAAAATATATTTCAACTAGTCTTTTTGGAGGTCATCTTCTCCTTTGATATATTATATCAATTATTAATCTATTCAAACGATTAATCATCTATAACTTAAGTACTACAATTTACTGGAACATAAATATTATATAATTCCTACCAATTACCATATAATTTAATTATAGCAAAAAGAGAGATTATTCTAAAAACATTTAGCTTACATTCTAATATACTTTTAATATTACCTTTGTACCTACACCGAGTACCGCGTCATAGTATTTTCCGCTAAATTTCTAAAGATCACTGAAAACGTTAATTAATTCTTAATGGCTAGATAACGTTATATAAATAATTTAACTCGCAGTCATAGTAGTTAAGTAAATACTTTGTTGACGTTTTATTGGAACACAGATATTTTAATTATGTGCATCACGTTTTATCAGGTATTTACATTTCCAGATTTGATAGTTTCTGTGATAATCTACATGCGTTTTTTATTTTTTAACTGACTTAAAAAAAGGTGGAGGTTCTCAATTCGGCCGGTATATTTTTTTAATGACAGAATCGTGGCTAAATTGATGGCTGACAGACATTCATTTACGACGTAGGTACCTGCCTGCGGTTGCATGCGTAATCTTTACATTGTCTCGTTCCTGAGAAGAACCAGTTACCATTGTGACTATTTAATTTTTAGTTTATACTTATTGCTCGTTTGACAGTTGTTAAGTCCAGTTTACATTTGTATTAATACCTAGTATAGCTGAGTTGATTCAACTAGTTAGCACAAGTATGTTTGATTTAGATTAAGTAGAACTATGAAATATATTGTCTGGAGTAATGGAATTTACTGGCAGCAACATAATAAATTATTTAATTTGGAAATAGTACTAAATATTGTTAGCCTTTAATTAATTTAATCAAACACATTATTTATTATATTATAACGAATTAGGTAAATAAGTTCGTATGTACGTCTATACCTACATAGTTCCATAACTATGGAAGTTTTCTAGACACTACTGGATGAATTATAATTTATTAATAATCAATAATCATACAAGCATCTTGTTTCATAGCAACTGCAATGATTGTGAATTGGCAAGTTCCTATATTTTTATCTTATTATATTTGAGATTGTTCTTAGTTATTTGGTTATTCATATATGTTGATTTATATGTTGATAGAAATAATAAATGTGTTATCACATAGAATTTGAAGGCCGTTGATTCCGTTCGGTTTGTTTGAGTTTTATAGCCCTTACATAAACAAAATTGGCCTCCGGTTAGAATGGTGAGTATAATGAATCTCGGAAGGTGAATGATGTTACGTGAAATATTAACTGTTGTTTATAAAACAATCTTCACCGTACAGCGAAGGACCTACTAATATAATGATTGTACTTTTATTTGTGGTTAGATAACCTTTGGACCCATTTCTTGTGATTCTTTTATTAGAATAAAATGTTTATTCGATAAATATATTAAAATGCTTTTCATTTTTTTATTTTTAATGTTTTTTCCCTGCGTACAATACCTATTTTAAAGTGAAACAAGCTAAGCTATCATAAGTCATGTGTATTCTGAAGCAAATTCGTCACTTTCTTAGTGAATCTGGCCAAAAAAATGATTCATAGTTTTTTTTTGTATAACATACCTACTCATACAAAAAATATTACTCAAGCGTAGATTTGTAGAAGTAGTAGTAGTAAATAGTAGGCTCTTGTTCGTAAACTCGAGTGTCATTGTCATAGATAAGACTATACGTAATTAGGAGTCATTGTTTTCGTAAGGATTGATATTGCAGAGTGATGCACTATGTGGCGGGAGATTTAACCGATTAAAAATATTCACGGTAAATTATTATTATTGTTGCAGTGCGGATGCGATTACGTGCCCGCCTCTCACCTGAAGGCGAACAAATATTTAGAACAGATAATTTTAGCTAAATACCGCGATGACTAACTTGTATTACGAACGTTACTTGAATAATGCTCAATATACTGGTAATCTATATCAATACGAATTCCACTTATAATTACAAGCTTGTGTTAGTGCAATGTAGATAAGTACTTACCCTGTGAGGTGCTTGCAGCAATCGATGTACAGCGGCAATTTGATACGATAAGGGTATCGATAGGTTGAACGTATGGTAGAGAGGTCTCGTGGGGAGTCTAACATTGTACTCGTTGAAGGGGTCCAAGTCGTTCAAGTATTGCACCCTGCACACGAACGAACTCGCTCCTATATCCCTCATGGAGCCGTTTACCCTATTATTTTCGGGCATTTTTACTAACTCGATCATTTTTTTACACTAAATCACAGAGTAGCTTTCACGATATCACATTGTATGTACACGTTAGGATGAACCTAGGTCAATATCACTGGCATTTTAATTAATCTGTGGAGCGAGTTATTTTGTTGTTTTATTTTTTTAATGTTTTCGTATGCGCGCAGGCTTGCCGTGAATTCGGGTAGTGTTGTGCAGATAGGCGACCGCGGATACACTGAGCTGTTTTGTGGCAGAACACATGTGCCTGCCAGGTCACCGATCAAGATAAGTGTTTGATGTTATGATTAGATTTTTAAAGAGCACGAAATGTTAATTACGGATGCACGGGAAATAGCGTACACTCATCACAATGGGCACATTATTTTTTATTGAAAATATATTCATGGAGTGATTATATTTTTTTGCTTATGTATAAAGGCTATAATTGAGACGAGGTAATGTATGTAGATACATTTCTGGTAGATATACCTAATCGCTTCTATAAATTGAGAAAATTAAATTGACGTATCATGACTATTTTTACCCGACTGCACCCGAAAGAGTTATATTTTACATGACCTACATTTTTCTAACATTAATTATGACCCGAATTCACTGGTTGACATTGTGATAAATCTCCTTATCTTAATTGAGGTACCTATAAATAAGATAAACATGAATTATAATATATCTCTATCTATTGGTATACAGAATGTAGCTGCAGTAACCATGGTATGTAATATTTTATTTCATAATGACCTAAAATTAGTATTGTGTTTATAATAATATGTGCATGATATAAAAACTTAAAACAAATGACATATATTATAATCGCAGTCGTCATCTCTTCTATTGTCTTAGCGATAATTGCAGAATCAGTCATTATGCCCTTATACATAACACATCTTAATTGCTTTGTACATCAATTTTTGTTTATAAAAGCATATTATAGCATAAAAACTTGCGTGAGAGATTAATTTATCCTTGAGAGTCTGTTTTTCTGTGTGCAAACAAGGACATGAATGATGTCAATTATCCTATAGCGCTAAATGGTAATATCGAGTTACGACAGCTGTTGATTGACAAAACACGATGAGCGAGCCGGTCTCTAATTAAAATTGAAGAATACATATAACAAATGAAATAGAGTATTGTGGTTCTCAAGGATATTGGGACTTGGGAGATTGGTATTGATTTGATGTAGCAATTACTACTATGTTTTTATTTGTTTCTAAACATATTGCACTTACTCCAGAGTCGAGATGCTTTCCGCAATTATTACTGTCCTGAATTTATTAAATTAAAAATAAATTAATTCATAAATAACTCTTTATTGAAATAATCTTGTCTATTTATCACAACAGATGTACCTACCTATGTTTGTCATAGTAGTTTTGAAGTTTAAATTTTTCGCGAGTTTTATTGTTTGTATCGAAATGTACCTAATATTAGAACCTACAATTACGAATCATTAATTATTATTAGTATTTATTAAAATTATATTAGCAGCATCCTATATCATGGCATACGCCATGCATATTGGTCATTGTGAGTATGTATATAAATAAAATCACGCACTCTCATAGATCATGAAATCTTTCATATCACTTTCCTCATAAATTATTACTTGTCTAGATATGTACTAATTAAGACCTATTATAAATAACTTGTCAGAAAAGTGATGTCACCATTACATCTTGATTACATCATAGACAAATAATTAATAAGTTTTGACCTTTACGCAGAAACGAAAAAACTCATAGATACCTCAGAAAAATCCGGTGTTTTCACTAATTATTCTAATTACTAATTATGTAAATTAGTAATTTTCTCCTGAACTTGCATCTGAATATGAATATTTTGTGAACAATAATTTGTGATATGTAAGTACATATGTAAGTATATCTAATGGACAATAAGTATGAAAATAGTCACATTAAAATCAAAAGCTCTTCGTATACTTACGCCTAAGAGCTTTTATATTTTCTCTGAAAATTTTCATATGTATTTTATTGGTAAAAAGTAATAGAGATATTTAGTGGATGATTACAATGATTTTAGTTTGCTTCGATAATTTTCATTTTGTACCTACACGAGTCTACAAAAAGTTATAAACTAAATTACAAAATGTTAGGTACATTGTGAATTAAAACACTGTATTATAATTAAACCCGTATTTAAAGCATGGAATGTAAGTCATGTAAATTTTAGATGACAAAGAGTTAACTGTTTATTTATGGAAGACTTAAGACTAATGACGAACGACAGTCGTTTTATATTGTAACTGGACAATAGGCATTTAATAAAAGGTTAACGGACCAGAAACATTACGAAATAGCGCAGCGTGCGCACGCGCTTAGTGCCAGAACTTGCGAAACATACTTACTTGTATGTCTCGCTAAAGTTTTAAAAATATAAACGTCTTATTTTAGAACTAATGTTTATTTAATGTGTTTTTGTTCATAAAAGTTAGATTGCAGTTTAAATTGTAAAGTCTTGTAAAGGTTTTATAATGCTACTAAGCATGTAATGGTTAAGGTCGAGCTTCTACGTTCAGAATATTTGATATTAAGTTTGTTTTTTTATAAGTCATTATGGATGTAAGTGCGAGTAGGTAGTAAGTAAATCTATAGGAACATAATATAATATAATAAGTAGAGTCCAAAAAAGAGAACGCGTTATAAAATTATCTCAGATATGTAACTGTACAATGGAAGCAAGATCAAAGCAGAAAATCGATAGCAATGTGGTAATGTCGATGTATTCCCAAGTTTCTGATCGGGAAATCGTTGCTCGTGAGGTCGTCGAACCCTGCGCTGGCGCAAGTCGCCCTGTTTCTACGATTCATTATACCTTTTATTGGGGACACTGACTGGGAATGAAAATTAAAAATATTCTTTTGAAGCCGCTGATCATTTTTATTGATAACATACTGACTTGAACGCGACAATCTTTATCAGCGTCGTGGATGTAGAGTGCATCTGCGATTGGGGTTTGTCCAATTTAAGATTAACTTTGTATTATTAACAATAACATAAGAGAGAACATAAATTCTTCAAGTTTCTCTATTATCCCATTATGTTTTTTGTGCAAAAAGTTCACACAAACTTAGACATAGGTTCGAAACATCCAGGCAGTTTAATGGAAACTCGAAGGAAATTAAGGGCACGCAGTCGCTGTCATTTAGGAAAAAATCTAGTCCATCAGATTGTGGGACGTAGTACTTTCTATTACTAGAAAATGAGACGATGCCGTTTAGATACAATATTTCTTGTTTGGTCAGTCGACGCATATCCATACTGATATTATAAATGCGAAAGTTTGTCTGTCTATCTGTTTGTCTGTTACGCTTTCACGGGCAACCTACCAAACAGATTCGGATGAAATTTGCAATGAAAATAAGTGAAGAACCAGGGTCAAACATAAGCTTCTTGATAAAAGTTTTTAATAGTTGTTTTATCCGCGGGTGAAACCGCGGGGCACAGCTTATGTCATAAAGAAAGGAAGGCCGTACAAACGATAATTGAGCAAAATAAGCGTATGCGCTATTTATTTTCATATTTTGACACTTATTTAAGTATTTCAATTAAAATGTATAGTAAATCAAGAACAAAAACCTTGGGTGATGATTGCAATTAAAACGTTTTAACAAAAAAGGCCACCGGCTCGTTCTAACTGCTCTAATAAATTGTAATTTTAATAAACGAATGTCACTGTTATAATTGTTTAGTTTAGATAGTTTATTTTGATATATTCTCTAGTATAGGTTCCTACACAACAAATTGAAAATATTTGTGCCTTTTGCATTTTAGAGGAGATTTCCTCTTTAATATGATGTGATTTTTAAAGTGAAACTTTTATTACATCGTCTCAAACTTTTTGGTCTGTGTAGCGCATGTCGCGTGACGGTCGGCTGCCGAGTAGGTATAAAGCAGTGTTCGGAACCGTACGATAATTATCGTACAAATACGATAATTTTGTGCCTAAGTTTCACTTTTACCGTGGTTTCATAAAACCACACAACATTTTTATTAATTTAAAAACGATGTTTATTGATATGCTAGGTTAAGGACTAACTTAAAAGATTTTAAACAAAATAGAGCGTTCACACAACATAATATGTACTTTAATTTAGCTACTATTATGTATTCTGTGCTTTAATCTGATTATTGCCCATTAAAAAGTATATAACCAAAATTAGACGAAAAAAATATGCCAATGTTTTTTTCTTGTCTTGTAAGTAACACAGTATACCGGTAAACGAGCTTTTGATTAACATTATTAATTGGCCAGCTATTAATTGATAATCGCAGAGTTTTTGTCACGTCGTGACAGTGAATGTGACCCAGCACTTGAACTTTAGCGACCTTAGTCGTGTCTACAAATACACGATCACGATTATTGTTGCTATAAAATTACATTACCCTTCTTTGTATAGAAAGTACAATATTGTGTACATAATTACTTTTACTGAGATATCAAAATATGCACTGTAATATAATGTGGTTTGTTTGAACTTTGCGTTTGTAGACAGTAAAATAATAGGTGCCATTAATGTATTACTGTGACATGGAGGTCAAACATTTTCAGAATTTCGAGATCCTAGTTTTTTTTAAAATATGTAACAAAATTAATCCATCTTAGCTCTATACGCTGAAGAAAGCACCTCCTATACCACCATATAAATATATAATATGCACCAATAAATAAAACCAGGTAAGTGTGCTGATATAAGACGTATGAAAAAAACATTTTTTTTGTTATTGAAGTTCTCCCATAGATCGATAAATTATCGCACATTAGTTATGGTAACAGAAGATAATCAAACGAAAACGGTCTAAGAAAGTGCGTGATAAATTAATAAACGTATATTTAATGAGAAGAAACCTCTTTTGCATGTGCTTTAGTCTTTACTTGAAAAAAATACCCCAATCTGTTTGTTATATTTGTTGCTATTACAAGCAACGCGGCGGAATCCCATGCATGAAATGCTTAATAAAACAGCTGTTACAATTTATCCATAATATTGTATCCAAATAGATCGATTGACTCGATCCAAAAGATAACGGTCCTACTGACAGGTCCTATTATTTTGACATGACGCTTTGTAGCGTGAATCGTTAGTTGTTATTCTATTCTAATATTAACTACATTACGTAAAGTGTAAACTACGGTCGACGCAGAATTGTGTAATATGCAAAAAGCGGTTGACTAAGTTTTAGTTACTATTATTATTGGCGAAACATGGATTTGCATTTAAAAATATAAATAAAAATTAATTTCTTATGAGAAATTGTTTATAAAATAGACATACATTTTGTAATTTACTAAGCGATTTTTAATTACATACATCTGTTTAATCTAATTAATGACTGATTGAAGGTATGTTTATTTCTACGAAAAGTTTTATTTTATTTATTTGATTTTTGAACACATACTATTTAATAACAGTACTATACGTTGTTTATAATATAATGCAGAAGAAGACATAGTTAAACCATAATTATTATTAATATTAATTAATTAATCTAAATTATTACTGAAACTTGTATTCTGCTCTAAAACATTGACCCCGATTAGCGCGCAACACTTCGTGTCTTCGGAGAAACACTTTACAGATTTTGCAATGCAGAAAATTAAATAAACAATAATTATATGATAGATACGTAATATCTTTTAATGTTTCTTAAATTTAAATTTATGAAAGTTTCATAATGTTCTAATTTGGTATAAGTTTGTTACGAGAATGTTAACTTTATATTAATTATAAAAATTCCTTGTTACGCTTACGAACAGCGATTGTAATCGGCTAAGGTAAGAAAGACTAAAAGCGGTCGACCGAGATATTTTAGCCAGCTATCTTCGCGTTACCTTATTTCCATGTGTTGTAACAGTTCCACATTTGCAAATATATTGTTTTATACACACGCTATCGCTTTTTATTGCAAAAGAGCTTTGGCCCACAAACAAATAAAAATTCTAATTTGAATAATCCGCTACGTTTGATTTTTGTGATTTTAATTAAATGTGTGAAATTCTGATCTTCCTTCTAGTATAGGCATATATAAGTAAAAGTAACTGCTATTATTTTTTTAATTTAATCAAGATTTCTTATCTGAATTGTTTTTTAAGCGACTAAATGAGCGCTGTATGAATAATGTAGAGAGAAATCTAATAAATTAACTTATTTATATTTAATATGTAGGGAAATTTGTACATAGAAGACATACTATTATAAAAAACTAATTATGCATATTTACCTTCGAAATAAATCTATGAAATGAAACATAATTGTTGATACTAATTTATGTGCAATAGCGGGTCTACGCTTACATGAAAAGGTGCAAAGATACTCGATTTAATACAGTTATCGCTTCAGGCGAAATATGATAATACAGCCGAGTAAGGCGCAACATTTTACATACCCTTTCAAATACGAGCCACCGTGGAAAGTAGACTCTGCACTTGAAATGTGTACAATTAAATTCTATAGCTCGGAAGTGCATTGGAAACGCCGTTAAACGATCACTATGAATTTCTATTTAACTCTCGAAATTTTAGTCTTGCATGGATATATATATTAATAAAGAATTCTTCTCGTTTATTATTGCAGCTTTCCTTATTTTATGTTTCTTTAAATAACTATTCATACCAACTGAAAGTAAAATAATATTATAATACCAATCTTGTTGACTTAAAGAATTTAAATATCACGTAAAAGCCTCCAAGTAGAAAAATAACCTCATTCATAACGTAATTTATTCATACAGCTAACAGAAAATTAACAAACATTACCGCAAAAGATATCACTTACTATACCAACACTTCACGTTACTAGCATAATATATTCGCATTAGGTAAGTGCAAAACTACACTAGTGCATTTAGCAAAGCTTATTAACTATCACATTACAATTACGTTCAGTTTACGAGCGGCACCTAAAAGCCAAGATACATATAACATACACATAACTATACAGGGTGTAATCGTTAAGTGTGCACAAGCGATTATTCCGTAAC
>CAJQZM010027595.1:0-11812 GCA_907164665.1 Colias nastes | reverse complement strand
TATATCCTGTAACTGTGCCTTATATAAATAAATAAATAAATAAATTACCAACAACAAAAAAAACTCCCCAAGACACATTGCTCCATCGACCTAACGCAAAGCAGTCGAACAATAATAATTAGTTCAACGATTAATTATCGTAATAAAACCTTAAAGCACAATCTCCACTTACACAAGACGTTTTTCCGCAATAAAAATCTCCCAGACCGTGAAATCCACTGAACTTTTAAAATCAAACGATTTCACAAAGAGATTTCATATTACCTGACTTTCAGTGATTGAAAACTATCCAGTAAGAAATCCTTTTTAGCATTCAATAGAACGTTTTGCGTTTAATGTGAAAGTAGATTGTTATAGATTTATATTTCACACATCTATATGTATTTAAACGTTTTATATATTTACCATTAATGTACAAACTATTAAAAATCTATACTTATAATATTATAAAGCAGAATAGTTTGTTTGTATGTTTGTTTGAATGCGCTAATCTCAGGAACTTCTGGTCTAATTTGAAAAATTCCTTCGGTGTAAGAGAGACCATTTATCGAGGAATGCTATAGGCTATATATCATCACTCTAAGACCAACAGGAGCGGAACAATGCTGATAAATCCGTGGGGTACAGCTAGTAGGTAGATACTAATATTGTTTATACAGTTACATTTGTTGATCACAAGTGCTACATAACAAACAAACACATTTTTTATCTATATTGATTTCTAAAATAATATAAAATCGATAGTCATCTATAGTTTTCTATGACCACTAAAATAGACCGGTCTATATCTCGTAAAACTGAACATAAAGGTAACTGGGCTGTAAAGTTTAAAGTGCATTTTGAATTCATTTCATTGATACGGTTTAATTTAACATTTAATACAGGAAGCTTTATTAAATAATGTACCTTACATGATGTCATAAATAAGAAGATTAGATAGTACAATGTATTAGTTGACTTAATTATTTTATGAAATAGAAGGCTTTGTTAATAGAACATTTTCAAAATTAACAATAGCTTTTACTTTATTTCAATATATATAAGCGTAAGAAGTTGTTGTCTTTTTAGATCGACCTAATCAAAGTAGTTACGAACCAGTTGGTTCGAATTGAATAAACAATAAATATTGATGGTGTTTGAAAATGTGTTTTGGTGTATCCGATTCATTTAATCAGAAAGAAATAAATGAAGCTATATTATAACATCATGCTACAACCAATAGCAGTATAGAAGTAGAGAATTAATGAATAATTACACAAAATAAGAATATGCTTCCTTTTCAGAGCAAAATAATTATGTAGAGTCTTGTACTGATAGTAAAAGTATGCTATAAGTTTCGAATATTTGATGACGACATTTTAAAAAATTATCTTGATATTGGAAAATTCTTCGATGAAAAATAAATAGCAATTTTGGCTGACAGAACTTTTTACCCATGATAATTATTGTCATTCGCCGAGTTATAAAAAGAGGAGGATGCTAATTATAAAAGATATTGAACTTACTTCCGAGATACATTACTATAATGTTTAAAATATGCCCTTGAATATAATACTTTATCAGGTTCACGGCAAAACACTGTGTATATAATTTTGTATGAAAATTTTTAAATAATCTCCCTACCATCCCTAAACCCTTCGCTGTAAGACAAATAGCATATCGTTATGAAACATTTCGAATTTTCCCATTTTCCCACAGGAGCTATGGAGTGACCTTGACAATCGCGAAGGTCGTGGGTAAGGACTGGAAAAATATTATGGGCATAGGAGCATAGCATTGTTTTTCTTGTTTTATATATCTTTAAAAAATACGATCAAACGTCTAGTAAAAACTCCACTAAATTAGGCACTATATGTGTATTTAAAGACAATATAAATATCCAAAATAATCTCAATTTTATATATGCAAAAAAAAATCATATAAAAAAATTAAAGCCACTAAACCCCCCCTTTATATTCATTGAAATAAATTTTTATGTATACTAGATAAGTGTATATGGCTAGGTTAATGCGTACTAAAGTTCAGTGATTTGTAGCTCGTAAAAATCAGTCGGGTTTTCACAGTAAAATCATTATGTAAACACAGCTAACTGATAAACATTCGATGGACTGAGAAACGTAGTGCCATCTCTTTCGCACTCAAAGTTCTCATGGTTCAAGCACCCTTGGTGTATGGCTTAAAATATAAGAGATGGAAATAATAGAGTGAATTATTTGTTGTGTGGGAGTTATAGGGAATTGAACAAATTTTATTTGAGTAAAATTTTTATCATTATGATTGTGTTTAATATTTTTAAGCGGTAAATATGAATATCTTGGTTTGAACATAACTTTATTATAATTTTCTTAAGCACGCAACTGTTAAGAAGTTAAAGAAGAGAATCTGCAAGTAGGTTAATCAGTATCAACTTTCGTAATTGTGTAAATATAAATAAAACGTGTATTTTTATATAATTTCATATAGATACTAACGGCATAGCGACAGATCGAAGATGATACTGAAGAACGAAAATATTAGTGAACTTCTAATAATTTTATTGCCAAAAAAACTTCAATTTTATCTCATATCATTTATTTTTATCATCAAAAAAAATGGATTATACGCAGACTCGAAAGTCGACACGCCATTGGAAACACCGAGGACAACACCTATAAAAGAAAATGTTTTAAAGTTTAGCATGCATTAATATTATGCGTATATACATATTTTGTAAAAAAAAACTCTACCAAGAACTCCATTTACGGAATTCGTGAAATAATAAGCTCAATATAAAAAAAACGCAAATAATACTACCTAGTCACTACCTACTTTAAATGCAGTCTTCTCTTTGAATCGTGAAAATAAGGAAAATTATTATTTATTCAACTATTCATTTTACATTGAAACAAAATTTATTTTTATACAGACCTTGTTGCTTATAAGCGATTAAGACTTAAATAAATAAAAGTCCTAATGTGTTCCAAACCGCTCCCGCCTGTCCCCCGCTCCCCACTCTACAACGCACGCGCGCTCCACATTATCCCCAGAGCAAAAACATCTGACATGCGTATTACCTTTTTTTCTGTGCTTAATTACGCCCAAACTTTCGCCTGGCAATAACTAACGTGGCAATAATATCGCACTTGGCCCTGGGGAATCGAAATGATATTTAAGAAGGATCTTTCTATTGTGATGTAGAATTTGTCTGCGTAGAAATAGATACAAGGCTTCTATAGGTACAAATAAGAAACGAAGATTGAAACTACCTGACCCAGTCGTCTTTCTTAAGAAAGGTACAGACTAAAGAGTAAGCTGTATTATTTTTAACACTATAAGCGATAAGAAATTAAACAAAATTTTAACGAATTTAAACGCGATTTAATTAGTGTACTATTTTAGATGTCGCTACCTACAAGTGTTCGCGACTAAACGAAAATCGCGTTTGCTAAGTGTGCGCGGAGAATGACAGAACATCAACCCCATGAAACAAATAAAAAAATAAACACATAAAACAAATATAAAAATGACATTACACTTTAGCCTATACCTTAAAACAAATACAATGAAACCTTTATATTTAACAAACCGCACTATTACCGATTCATCCGTTTGGGAGCTACGATGTAGGTTACGAATGTACAAACGTATGTTTTCATTGATAGTTCAAAAGTTAAATAGCACGTATAATAAATCACTTCATGGCCCATTAAGATTAAATGGAAGTTCTCCTTGAATAGGGAAACAGAATTCCACTTAAACTTACTACTAGAGCGTGTTACCGGTTCTTACCTGTAGAAACTGTCCTATGAACTGCTGATGAATATTCAAGGGATATATAAATACGTAAGAAGATGTACATATTTATATATACAGGGTGTCATGTTGTTTACCACAAATCCTATCTATAAAATTATTAAACATAATATGAAAATGCGAATATGAATTTTTGCTATTTATTTCATGTAAAAACTAGTGAACCGATTGAAGCGTATGGCATAAAATAAAATAGAAATTTAAAATTAAATTATAATGGATGGAATCTGGATACGCATTCCTGCAAATTGAATATGTGGTCAGATTTTGACTTGAAATAATATTTTTAGTCATAAGATGTCAAAAAGTGAAGTCCCATGTCCCCAAGTGGGGTAAGGGGCAGATGCATATACATCTGTTTCACTGATCGATTTTCTTTAGGGACAAGTAGGTGATCAGCCTTCTGTGTCCTGCCAGACCGAGACATTTTTTTTTTCTTCGTCTCCACCGGGAATCGAACCCAGGACCCCTCGGTTCTACGCTCACGCGTCAACCACTGTACCAAGGAGGCGGTCGTCATAAGATGTCAACTGCTGTATAAAAGCCTCTCTCGAAGACTTTTCAAGAAGGGCCGATCACCAGCGGCCTGCATAAAGCTGCTCTCTGCCACCTTGATAATTTCTTCTGTTCGTTTATTTGGAAGCCTTTCTATGCTTTGTCGTCCTGCAACATAGCATATAGGTTACTTTTTCCCACCACGAGGGATTTTCCAGGATGATATTACTAGCACATAATAGTATGGTATAACGATTGAATAATAATAACTTTTGGAAAAAGCTTCCTAAAATATTATTTGCTTATTAAATCAGAGGTATCATAGAATATTTTCTGACACAAAACAAAGCCGTGCTACCGTAATTTTAAAAATCTAGGCCGCCCGAACAAAAACAATCCGGCCAAAACATTCTAATCAAATTGAAATCATCAATAAAACAGGAACAGAATGAATAAGGCATCGCTAGGCATCCACGGACGTAAACAAAAAACGCTCAAACAGAACAACCTTCTAACTGGGACTCCTTTGAATTTTTAACCGAAAGTCCCATCTCTCAGTTATAGACTAAGAGAGGGAGGACATTTTTTTGTCAACTAATAATTACTTAAATTTAACAAATGAACAATTTCTATGACACTTTAACAATGGGAAGGTAATACAGAAATAAGAGGCAGCTAATAAATTATTTGTTTAAATGAGTATATATACAAAAAACATCAGAGATTTTAGTTAAAATATACTGAAATAAATATGTATGTTATCAAAAAGAGTGATAAAAACGTACGGAATTTTCCACACTAATTAGTCCTAAAGGAATATTAAAATCAAAGCATTAAGGAAAATACTTAAAAGATATGAATAAAAATGTAATAAAGTATAGAAAAGCAAATTAGGTTAGTAACGTGATAGCTAAGTAAATAACATCGTAATATTTCGCAATAATTACTGCGAATTTTATTCCCTTGAGAGATTTACGAAAATGATGATATTATTTGAGAAGCTTCTGAATGTAGGTCTTCTGAACTTCAACCCAATTATATGATAGCTTCGACTGAATAGTGTTATGGTTATATAAAACACTAGCTTTCCGCCTGCGGCTTCGCCCGCGTTTTCAAAGAAAAACCCGCATAGTTCCCGTTCCCGTAGGATTTCCTGGATAAAACCTAGCTTATGTTGCTCAGTGAAGATGCAGCTTTCTAATGGTGAAAGAATTTTTGAAATCGGTCCAGTAGTTTATGCGTGAAAACCATACATACATACATAATTACAAACCTTTCCTCTTTATAATATTAGTATAGATATACATTTTAATTAATTATATACCTCGATCAATTTAAATCTTTTCTCTAACTAGGATTAGTAATCAGTCACATATTAATTAAAACTTTATTTAAACAACTTTTTAATTAATAAGATCTATATTAATTAATGATCATCATCATCAGTCGATATACGTTCCCACTGCTGGGACACCGGCATTTAATACTTTACTTAAAATTTAAAATATGATCTCAACTTTCTGAATTCCTTATTATAATATTTGTAAGATAAAAATAGAAATTAGAAAATAAATTTTCATAGTCGTCAATGTAATACATAAAATATATTACTTTTATGCTGTATAATACATTATAGCTACTCATGTATTATTCGCTGGCAAATAATACTCAATGTTTAGTGAAAACAAAGAAAATAACAAGAAAATAAAACGCTAAAATAATAATAAATGGTAAGCTTAATAAAGCGTTTCTTAGTATTGTTACTGAGCGTTTATTTAGATGAATTTATACATCACTTCTTGGTATTTTACTAACTATAAGCTCTCAATACAACATATGTAAATCACTACATAGTATAAAACAAAGTCGCTTTCTCTGTCCCTATGTCCCTATGTATGCTTAAATCTTTAAAACTACGCAACGGATTTTGATGCGGTTTTTTTTTAATAGATAGAGTGATTCAAGAGGAAGTTTTTAGTATATAATTTATTAGGTTTTAGACAAAGCGGGCGAAGTCGCGGGCGGTAAGCTAGTTAAAAATAACCTTCAAAGTCTATCTTCCTTTATATTGCTTTTCAGTTTCATTAATTATAGATATTTGTAGTAGAACTAAACAATTGAAGTATTAATAGAATTACATCAATCAGCGAGTGATACATAAACTATACTATCTGCAACAATACAATAATGATTTGTAGATGTAGGTTTAATTAAATATAATTTACGGTCACTTAAATACTCAACAACTTCGCGTACATCTTTAAAATCGTAGTAATCGTAGTATAGGTCCAACATATTAGGCCCTATTTAAGTTTGAAATAGTATACAGACTTTTTATAATTTATTCAAACAGGAAACACTACAACATTTCTCCTTACTATTATTTATTTTAAAATAATACGTTCTTAGTTGTGTCCTTATTTATTCACATTAGAAACACAATCATTTTATACCACCAGCTCTCACACTTCATCCGTCTAAATTGAAAAAAGGCACCGCGCCACATAAATTCTGACTCCCGCACCAGATTTGTTCTTTTCTGAGACGTTTTTTACTTTTCTTCTTTATTTACAAAATTCGCAATGCAATTAGTGATCGCCCAACTGTATGTCCAATTAGTAAAGTTAAGACTAAACTATACATTTTTTCACGTTATACAATTTACGGAAAATCACGAAAAAATTTGAGAACTTTTGATTGGTCGTAAGTTGGGAAAGATTAACGATTTATACATAAGCAATAACTACGGCTTATATATTGAAACTTTGAGCAACATTTTTAACAACTCACTTATTATATAAACGTACGCAATGAACCGGTAAAGTTATATAAAGAATAACAATTTAATATTCAATCCAATTTTCAACATGTTATATAAAATTTTATAAGTACGATCAGGTTCAGGTATACCAATTTTTTTTATTGTATTGGGACTCCCTCTATTTTTTAATTTCATTTATTTCAGATTTTCTGTTCAAAAGGTTTTGAGTTATGGAGGAGTACAACAAAAGTCGCTCGAAATGGTTCGTATACAGCGCTGAGACGTATTTTGCTTGGACTTGGCTCATTCTGCTGCATATTTCGATGCGTAAAATCTATAAAGAAATATGTACAACAAACTAGCATTCGTCTGGATTATCCGTATTAAAAATATAACATGATTGATACAGCCGTCAGCGACTAATCGTGACGGATGTCAGGACCGGCCGGACGGACGACGGATTGTGGCTGTCACAACCGGATATTAGAACTGTAAATTTATTTAATAAAAACTATATTTTTGGGATCTTATTTTTACGCTGTTGCGGATGGCTATCCGCTATATAACATAGGCTATAAAAACTTTCTGTCCATTTTATTAAAGTTATTTTTCGTTAGAGTATGTTATCACGTTATTATGAAGATAATAATGTAATGTTTGTACCTAATCATAATCTTAAAAAATGAGAAATTTAAGAGCGAACAGAACTTAATTGCGTGATCTACAGTTATTATTTTTTTACAATATCGCTGGGGATAGTAGATATTTATTTCTTATAAAAGCGTCTTCTTAACATCCGTACAATTTTTAAATATATATAGTTATTATGTATTTATTAGTTCATATGGAGAATTTGTTTTTAAAACAATATTACATATAAAGAAATATCTAAAGCAATTCAACCCTAAAATTACATTGTAGAAAGCCTCCAGAAGATTCTACGACTCCCTCGCTGTAGCACCTCACGGCCTACTAGACTAACCCATGTCACTGTCAAATTTGATACTTTTATTCTAAGCTTCTACAGAATAGAACACGTTTTGATCCTTGATACGACTCAATTATAAACAAAAAAAAATCGTTTTTTTTACGCTAAAATCGTAATCTTATACATTTTGGAAGAATAAAAAAAATTCGATCATGAGTCTGGATTTGACGTGATGTTATTTTTCTATTCTTCAAAACTTTTGATTTATAAAGCATTTGAATGCTTTAAAACTAAAATATCAAATTCATCGTAATCTTATTTTAAAAGATATGCTACCCTAAAATATTCCTAAGTACAAAACTATTTATACCAAAAAACTAATTTATGGTATATCAAAGAGCTATAACGAAGGTTAAGTGATTTATTAAAATGTAATAAAAAGGTTTTAATAAGCGCTAATACAAGTTAATTGGGAAGTTAAAAGGAATCCGTAGCTTATATTGTTGAACGCACGCTACGAAATTAAATTTTAATCAAAACATTGTTTGCTGAGTTAGCGGACATAAATAAATTTGCAAACATTACGTATCATAGTCTAGGAGATGGTGACGAAATTTTGATGCTTTCTTTTTATAACTAAGCGTTGATAAGAGAACATGCAAGCAATAAAAAACTTAATATTTTACAAGCAAAATTTCAATTCTCTTAATGTTAAACTATAATAAGATTGAATCTTAAACGAAAACTGTTCAAAATTAGTTTCAATCTCAACTGAAACATTTATATTAAATTCATCAATCAAGTTAACATAGAAATTAATCTTCAGTATTAATATTAATAATCTGCATCACAATCTACAAAGCAATTAGACTAAATGGCCGAATTTTATAAAAATTAAAATGGCTTCAAACAACCAGACAAAGTTTTTAATTAAATAGAGTCATGTCTATTAATCGATTTAATAAAACTTCAAAGTACCCTGTTCAGGTATACACTTTAAGATTAGAAAGTACAAATAAAAAAAAGTAATTCATTCTAACTGTAATAATATTATAAATGCAAAAGTAATGTCTGTCTGAAGCGATTTGCATTAAATTTGGAATAAGTTTTTGGATTAATCTCTAAGCATGACATCACATTTGATATGTATGTCACCTGGTCCATTGAAAAGTTACATTTGGGGTTGCATTTTTTAGAGGACGCAATTTTATTTTTTTGATGTGTAGGGGTGGTCAGTGTGAAGCTATCACCAAGTTTGTGGGGTCGCCACCCTTGTCCCACGGCCGCCATCTTGAAAATAGCGGTTGATATGGTTTTTACGATATATCTCTTAAACTATTTATTTGATAAAAAAAATTTGTTTACATTATTTGTTGCAAATTAAATACTCTACAACTTTGATCCTGCAACTTTTTGTCGTAGAACTATAAATAAAAAAGTTATAAGCGAAAATGTTCAGAAATTAGAGATATTTATATTTCTCAATAAAACTTTTTTTTATAATTTTACGTAGAAATGATATTTGACCATTTTTGTAGATTGTTTTTCGAGGAACAACTTTTATATACAACATTTTTTCATTAATTAAATAGCTAAGGTTTTACAGCGCTCCGAAGTGAGTACTAATTTTCAGTACTCTGAACTATACAGTATACTTATATTATGTGTGTACTAATAATAATTTGTCATCAGTAATGGTTTTTTTTGTTATTATAATATTTTTAATAATTAATTTTGAAATATCACTAATAGGTAATTAATTATTGAATCTTTTCCCCACCACCCAGGAGGTAGAGTCTGGAAGCGCGACTTTTTTTTTACGTCGAAAAGCAGGTCTGAAATGTTCTGCAGTGTGCTTCTATTGTTCTGGAGTATGAGAAGAGAGCCAATAGCCAATATATGTATAGTTAAGAGTACTGAAAAATAGTACTCACTTCAGAGCGCTGTAAAACCTTAGTTATTGACGTTATGAAAAAATGTTGTACATAAAAGTTGTTCCTCAAAAAACAATCTACAAAAATGGTCTGATATCATTTCTTCGTAAAATGATAAAAAAAAGTTTTATTGAAAAATATAAATGGCTCTAATTTCTGAACATTTTCGCTTATAACTTTTTTATTTATAGTTCTACGACTAAAAGTTACTACACCAAAGTTGTAGAGAATTTAATTTGCAACAAATAATGTTAACGATATTTTTTTATCAGTTAAATAGTTTAAGAGATATATCGTAAAAACCATTTCAACCGCTATTTTCAAGATGGTGGCCGTGGGACAAGGGTGGCGACCCCACAAACTTGGTTTTAGCTTCACACTGACCCCCCCTACACATCAAAAAAACAAAATTGCGTCCTCTAAAAAATGCAAGGTTAGGGCTAAAAAATGTAACATTTCAATGGATCAACCAGTCAACTCGTAGACTAACTCTTTCTTTTTCCTGGTACATAAATTGTATTTTATTGTATTGTGTTGTTATGTTCCCCATCTCTTTGCCTATCTGGAGATCAGATTTATCCTCCACCGTTTGATGTGGTGTTTGCGGCTGTCAGACTTTGTCCTTCGTAAAACTAATTCGCTTTGTTTCGCTCACAAATGTAGGTATACATACTAATATTATAAATATGTATGTCTGTTACATTGTGACAACTATAGCACCGATTTGGATGAACTTTCGTATGGAAATAGTTGAAGACTCAAACATAAATTTATTCAAGAAGAGCTCCTTTATATCTTAAAAATATAAAATTTTACTTAATAATTTTTTTTTTCGAAAATATACAAGGTTTTAAAGTTAACTTTGTCTCTAGCTTTAGAGCAGGTGAAACCGCGGGGTAGTAATACTTATTATTATATCTATTGTGTAGGTGTGTACTCGACTCAAATTACATCTTATTTCAGAAAACGATTTCCTAGAAATTACAAGAGAATACCTCTATATATACTACCTCTATAATACTTTTTGTGCTATTTTTCTGTTGAATATATTTATTGTTTAATTTATTATAATCAGTTCGGGTTGATTCTATATTATTATTCATTTATCTTAAATTTTTACTGACATGATATTATTTTATACTTTAGAAGGTATTTTTCATAATATTGAAATATTAACATGAAGAAGATTATTACTTATTGATTATTTAGCTGAATAAGATTTTTTTATTAGTTCAGCAAGTCATAGGCTTTATTTGTTCTATTAATTTCAATGGCCATGTTAATTACGTTCTTGAAATTGGTATAAATATTATTTCATAATACCTTTTTAATACTGAGGCTTTCATACATTACCTAAAAAATGATAAGAAATCGAAATACATAAACAACAATCAACGCCTACAAATCGTCATCTACAGCTATACTCTATAGGTATCTATTTTAGATTTGAATCATTCATTTAACACCCACAAAATGATCACACATACCAAGTTTGTTATAATTACATTACCAAAACTTCGTACTCGTGTTTACGTAATTTCCTTTACCCTTCACTTACTATTAAGAATCATAATGATGACGGTTCCTTCGCTTGACAATTTTATAAATGACTTGATGCACGTGTACAAGATAATGTTTTTGAAATGAACCATTTTATTTCACAAATAAAAATTTTTAGGTATAAAATATATTATGAAGAAAAATAACTATGAAACTGTGATTAATTTTCTATTGAAGTCGACCAATATATGTAATCAATTTTTACTTAAACGTGATAAAAATATGGATAAAATTAAATATGTTATAATATAGAGATAAACATTTTATATTATAAATCCGGCTCCTGTTTTCCAAGAAAGACGCGAATAGATATTCGAAGAAATATTAATAAACTTGCACTTG
>CAJQZM010027588.1:0-15265 GCA_907164665.1 Colias nastes | reverse complement strand
TGCCTTCTCAATAATAAGCTTCCAGTGACGGTCTAGTGGTTTAATGTATGTTTGCAAATATCTTTATCTTTTTTACATGGCAGAAAATGTAATTTTGGAATTCTCAAGAAAAAGCGGTCGTCTCATGAGACATAGACGACTCTATCTTGTCTCTATATAAGTGGTTTTTAAGATATTTTCTATATTTTTGCAGAAAAATAAAAAGATTAAATTTATGTTTCCACTTACGTGAAATACAAAGCGACGCAGCAAGGTTGATGCCCCAGTTTCATTAGGACGATGTTCACCCAATTGGCAGGACGGACTGGCAACCCCCCAGACTGGGTTTGCCCATTCCTCGTATATTTCTGACCACACATCACCTGTCCTAAGCTATTAATAACATGCAAAGCGTAAACTTGGCTCCCTAGGTATGATGTTGCAACCGTAATTACTTTCAGTGCGTTAACTAAGCTTAATAGGTTTGGATATTAGACGAGAAACGTTTGATGTTATTTAAAAGAGATGTACATATATTGCAATAGTTAGGGATAAATTTTAAATTTTAATAACAAAATATCTTATGTTATAGTCAACGACGTCATAACGTTATGGTTAACATGTTATCGTTTATTATTAGAGCTAATTTTCAGCTGTAACGAATATCAATCTTACTTGAAAACAAAGGAAAGTGGAACACGCATGAAGTTGGATATTTATTGAAACAAATTGTGCTCGTGCAAATTCCTCTTTTTGAATTATGATGTCTCTCGCGAACGTAACGTAACGTAAGTAAGAGATCATTAAAAAGTAGTAAACAAGGTTCGTTAACAATTTTCCATGTTGAGATATGTATTAAAATGAGCAATTACATTGGAAATATTCGGAAATTTACTTATATCTTCTCGTATTAATTTCATTACTTTTATTTATAATTCTGATATTAAATCATGAACAAAAGTGCCAGGAACGGTTATAAATAGATTTAAATAGAGCATTTCGGAAATAAATTTAATGACAAATTTGAAACTAAAGGCGAAACCCGCATTTGCGGTCAGGCTTCTAGACCTCTTTCAGTTGTAGATATTGAAATTATTTAGTAGTAGAGTTCCACCATTCTTTTCAAAAGCCGAGAGCGAAATTTTTATCGACCATCTTTTTATTACTCATTTTATTTATTTATTTATCAATTCTTTATTGCACTTAAAGAGAATAAAAAAGAAATACAGACACTTAATTATAGCTTAAACTAAGTACAAATGGCGGTCTTATCGCTTTAGAGCGATTTCTTCCAGACAACCTTTGGTACAGTAGAGGAAAAAGTATAAAATAAAATATATGGGTAGTGCAATAATAAATAATAATAGTAGGGAAAACATACACATACATATTTATATTGTTATTGATAATAAATAGTGAAAGGGAAAGAGAAAGAGAAAAGACATTTTGTACTTAAAAGTGACTTAAGAGCACATTGGTTTGACATTATCACCAGTAGTCCAAACTGGATAAGTGAAGTTCAGTGTCTAATGAAATAAAAGGCAAAAAGAAGTGTAAAATGCTGCGAAAAGTTTCCGTTTAACATCACGCTGTGACAGCGCAGCTGGCGAGCTGCCAAGCGGCACAACTTCCGACGATACTCTCGTATTTTCCGCATTTACTTTCTGAACGGACCTTATAATTGCCATTTTCTTTGTTAAAGATATTGAACTTTGAGATTTTCAACATCAAAGAGTTGAGATTTTAATGTCACGTTTAAAACTGTGTTTAAAACATTAATTAAAATTTTACATATTTTTTAAAAAGTTGCCATAAATCCTATGTCCTTGTAACCGTCATAAAATATAAACATATTATACTCCTTATTATGGAAGGTCACTTCGCTTTGAATCAAAGAAAATAAAATGGTGGTATAAAAAGCTTGTATTGTCTTAATACTTAACAATATTGCATTATAAATCAGTGTTGTTATACAGTTTCATGTTTTACCCAGCTAGCGCGTGATCACAGATGAGTCGTTAATGAAAATTTATTACTGAAGCCACAACACAACTATTAACTGGGATTTCTAACATTTATTGTTATTGACTTCATAATTATCCACTGTTTTCAGAAAGATGTTGCTTCATTAATGTCAGTTATGTTTCAACACTGTTTATAGTTCTGGGCATGTAGGTAGTTAAGAGCAGGCTCCCTTTCTCATTTCTGGCACTGAGAGACCGGTTACGGTACTAGACGCTAATACAGCCGTAATAAAGTTGAATATCGCGTGCGCTCTTTGATCGCGTTCGAGCTCGAAAAGTAAGTCTCAATTCTTATTTCGTTTATAACTAAAGTAATAATTGATCTAGAGAAAAAATATCTTGGCATTCGATAGTAAACCCTATTTTATTACTGTTAACATTTATTTTAGACATAAAGTCCAGGTAAATCTTTAAAAAAATGTAATAATCCTTAAAAAAGGCATAATTTTTGAATAAAAAATGAATCGAGCGAAAATGTTACAATTACGTAACTGTCTTGTACATCGAAAGAAAAAGAACCAATAAATCATATACTAAAGTTCCATTTTGATTGTATGTGTGCCTGTTTCAGAATATTAATGCAAAAACACATAAAATTTAGGGAGCTTCCCCTTAAGTACCTACCTATCTACATGTAATTTGGTAGAGTGGGTAATAAAGCTTATAATATTAGATATTCCTTATATTCTTTAGAAACATTACCTTCTTGAATCACCAACGATGGATCCAAATATTTTTCATAAATAGCTACGCGGTTTGTAAATTTTCAATACATGTTCCTCATTGTATATTTGCGTTTTTATTTAATAATTTTCCTCATGTAATGTGAGCCTTTTTATTTTTGGTTGATCTGATTATATTAAAATTACATATAAATTTTTTGTTGGTGGTAATTTATTTGTGACAGTCTAAAACCCGGATATAGTGAAATATACATGCTCACGAACATGGCAGACACATTATATAAACATTATTCTAAACTACGATCTAAATATAATTTTATCTCGAATGAGAATGAATCAGAAATTCACAAGCAATAAATCGAAGAGAGACCACTAGAAGCTTAAAAATGCGTATCGAATGATGGATATAAATATAGAAATGAGATTGAAGTGCTTATAAACAAGTGGTAACAACTGCAAAAACATATTTTAGAGCTTAGGGTTCATAATATCAAGTAATGCGTACTTTTGAATTAGCAGGTTCACAATATTCAGTGAAATCAGATATACCTAGTACGTGATTATAGATTGATCAAAAACCGTTATTCAGAGATATTAACATAATATCAAATCACTCAAATCCTTCTCAAATCGATTTCGTGTGTCGAAATAGTAGAAGAATTCTTAAACGTGAGTTGATGAATTGTATACTTACTATAACTACATAGTCGGTAATGAAATTTTTTTTAATTATCAAAGAAACATTATCTACACGTGTGACATGACTTTCGCGGCAAAGATCTCACATAAAATACATTTTCTTATTTTTAGTATAGTGGCTTTGACATTATAATCTGAGACAGAAGGTTCAACTTGTAAGGCAGGAGACTGCCTGCTGTCGGGGACAAATTATATAATGCTCTGGAGACTTGCCAGTCATTTGCATAAAGCTGATTCCATGAATTTTTATAAGGGCGTTTGTTGACCACAGTAGAGCAATTTTGGACGGTTTTACAAGTAACAATCACTGTTTAACACCCATAGGAAGAGTATTATAGAGTTAGGAATAATCAATATTATAAGTATTTTTAAATTTTTCTTATTTAAGTATACGTATAGGTAATTTGGTTTAGTCGATGCGAGTTGAGAATTATAAGAGCAACTAAATGGATAATAATATAAATAAAAACAGAGAAACTAGAAAATGTCGACTAATATGAACTTAAAGGTACAAGTCCGAGACGGGCCGCAGACCGCAAACTGCAACAGCAAACTGCAAGCGACAGCACTTGTTTCTATGAACATCTATGAAATTGATTCCAAGCGCGGCAACACTGCTGCCTGCAGACGCAACGCGCAGCGTGCGGCCGCGGCGCGCTGCGACCGCAGACTGCAGTATGCAAATGCCAATTATTGCCATGGCAACTATTTGTTTATTTATATTTTAATTGGTGAATTCTTATGACTTTTGCGTTCTGTGCATTGTGCAGCCACGGCATGCAGCCGCAGTTGGAATAGCGACCGCAGGCAGCATTGCGGTAACCGCAGCCGGTAGCCACAGTGTCGCCTGCGGTTGCAGTCTGCGGCCCGTCTCGGACTTGTACCTTAATAGTGGTGAACAACGTACGAATACTTTTTAATAATTTTTTTTGAATGGACAGAACTAAAGAAGTTTTGTTCAATGCTATTACAACAATAATTCTTCTTAATCAGTGTTACTTATCATTATTTTATATAGAACTAAAACAATTGAATAAATTTTATTAGATACTAGATTAGCATTTTATTGTGTTAGTGTAACACGAACTGCAAGAGCTGCGTGAAAACAATGTAGGTAGTTAAAGTTTTACGCATTATAGAGTACCGCCATTGAACAATCTGTATAGCTGTTGAAAAACACATAAATAATGTTGGATCATGAATAAAAACATTATCCAAGATTTATTTCAAAAGGCTACGTTTAATACGATGTTTATTGGTTTCAATGGTGTTCTTTTAAGAACAAATTATGTAATAATATAATGATAAGGTACATAATATGTATAAAAATAGAACCTCAAATGTCAAGCTTATTTTAAAATGATAAATAATGTAATTTTATTAGGTATGATAAAAAAATTATACTATATAGTTTACTAGTTACAGGGTTACGTACCTGAAATGTTATACGGGTAGCGTTTAGCTACTATTATGTATTCTGTGATACGGGACTCTATTATTAATACTTCGCTGCCCGTCAATCTGCCTGTCTGTTTGACCGTGTGTGTGTCAGGGAAGTTTCTTCCCCCTACCGATCCAAAACAAATGTCCGGCATATGAAAAACAGTTATATATATATTCATAAAATACTATTAAAATATAATATAAAAATAAAAAAAATATAAAAAGAAAATCGCTCTACCTAAATATGTGAATTGTCACTTGCATTCAGTTGGACAGCCCTGAAGTGACGGCAAATTATCTACTCAATGTATTTTATGCTCTGTAACTTTCTAAAAGGGAATCCTGGTGGTTCAAATGACCCAAACATATTTGACACGGGCCTATATAGACAAGTAGTCAACAAGTGATTGATAACATGTGCTAATGAAACTTCATGACCACAATTAATTTTATTTGGATAGATATTATTTCTAAGTTTGGATATTGAGTATTACAATTTATAAACAGTTAATAATACAAAAACAACAAAGCTTAGGTATATAAAAACTGCTCGTTAAACATTTTCGTTTTTTGTTCAAATACTTGATTGGGTAGGTATTTATATATTTTCTTTGTTTGAAACTTTAAATAAAAACACCGCTTACTTCGATTAAATATTTTTGTCAATAAGTCGATAATTGAGTGATCGATTTTACGACCCGTGTAGTCGGAGCGTTAACAATGTAAATAACATTTATGTATACATACAATTTTGAACGATGAAAAAACTGCTCGTTCATGTACAAGCTTTACTGGATCGGCTGCTTGCCAATGTATCGTAAATTGGCAGAATGAGTCGTAAATTCGACCATTATTGATAGTCATTAAATCGGGCACTTTATGACTTCAGCTTCAGTGTAATGACAGCAGCCCCTGCGAACAGCTACGTGATCAGACCCAACCCTGTGTTATATGTAAAAGTTGTTAGTTCAATGACCATCTGACGTTTATGGACATCTCATATTTCTAGTAGGTACATAAATTATAACACAGAATTATAACTTTCCTTTTGTAATCAAATAATAATTTATATTAAATTGGCTAAATAATTGTATAGTATCGAGAAGAGAAGGTTGTTGAATTGACTGGTCAGTAAGTAAGTATGTAGGTAGGTAGTAGCTACAGTGAATGTTTAAAATTAAGTATGTATGCTGGAAGCATTGTTGGAAGAGATGATCAATATTATAAGATATTTTTAATAAGTGAGATAGAGAGAGAGAGATCAGAGAGATTTTTAATAAGATAGAGAGATAGATTTTTAATAAGTGTGAGTAGATACTGATTAGGTATCACAAAGGTAGAAATGTCCGAGTCTTTGTCTAATTTGAGGCAAATTTGATAAGAGAATTTGATGAAATTTGTAGTTTTTATTATTTTTAATCTTATAGTATTTTGATCAGAGAAATCCACCGGTTATATAAATTAAATCGATACAAACGTTATTTAAACAAACATCTACTCATATTTGAAGCTATGCTTTAATATAAAACAAATATTTACAGGATCGAGGTAATTTTGTGGTGATATATTATAAAAACCAGACAGCCGGATGACATAAAACTTTTTACATTATAGTCATTAAGATTATATTTTTTGATATTTTTGTAATCACATGTTATTTAAACTTGCTGTTTGTACCTGGTTGTTACCCTTTGTCTATCAGAAAATAGTCACCTAACAAATACCAATAGATAGAAGATATATACGCTCACAATGTAGATGAGAAATGAGTTGTCGTAGTGATTTAAGATTTAATTAAGAATATCTATTAGTTAGTTTGACGAATATAAAATATAAATTGTCATAAGTAATTTTAAGCAATTGTATTTGCTAAATTTCAGCTTAATATTAAAAGAACTGTGAGATACTTCAACAAATTGGGTCAAATTGCTGGCTCAAGAAGTAGATATATCTTAATCCCATGACGTCAGATCTCGAAAGTTACGTCATTGTTACAGCCCAGATACGAAATGTGTTCATCAACGTATGTAGGGATACGGTAGTGTAAGAATACGGAACTAATTAAATTATGTGATTAAAAAATTCCACGTTGACGACTTCACGAATGTTAAAAATTAAAAATTTTAGGAGTCCAAAAGAAAGAGTTGCACCAAGAATTACAATTAGTTATTAGGTACTAAGGGTACTATAATCATAAATTAGCAGCTGCAGCCTGCTGCTACGTAATGTATTTTTGAATAAGTTTCTATATTTCACTCTATGTACCTAATCGTGTAGCATCGATATAAAGGATTGTAAAGATAAAGATTCATTCAAGACAAAATCTAATCAGTCTTAACGGGACTATACTACTAATATTATAAATGCAAAAGTTTCTGAGAATGAATTGATACTTATAATATGTTTGTTTGTTACTTTTTCGTGATGAAACGTTTTTTGCGATCTTGCTCGCGAAAACAAAAGCTCGCTTCATTATAACAGAAATTAATAAATACTTACTTTGTAATAATTTAAATACTAGGTAATTTTTATCTTGATGTATCTAGGTTTCATCGTATGATAGATATGCTTTAAATACCTTAGGTAGGTACGTAAATATATTCGTTCATAAATACTGTTGCTATTCGAGAGTATAGAATTCGCCAAGTAGGAAATTCTCAACAAATAAAGCTACATACAAAACCATTTGTTTAAAACTATTTTAAGGTAATGGTAGCAGACACTCTAATGCGTTTTAAGCGATGGGAGCTTTCCTGTAAATTATTGCAATTCAATATCAGTAAAATAGTCATAAATTTATTAATGTTTCCTCGTATCATTATAGCAGCTTGATGAATAAAAGCTTTTAGAAAATACGTTCAATTTCTGAGTATAAAGAAATTTGCATATTCTGTTATTGTGTTGCAAGTATTTTAATTAAATTCTTACTTGTTGACTGCACCATAATGACTGATTCAAATTGAAAATTGCATTAGTGAAAGCGTGCGTTCATCCAACGTGCCAGATGAGTCGTGGTCGCACAGCTGCTCGGCGAAAATACTCTGCTTATATATTTGTTCTGAACGTTTCTAATGCCGATACCGGCCGGACAAATAGATAGGTCAATGTCTTGGGCTAGATCGAGCACGCTCTTGCCCACTCTTAATATATACAGACTAACAACATGGCTATAAATAACGTGACGATGGCTAATAATGTGTTAATTGCATGTTTATTTAATATTGCGCACATTATAGTAATAATTATTCAAAACGCTTTTTTTAATAATTTTTATTGTTTTTGTCTTACAAATATAAATGCATTCTAATGTTTACCAAGCATACAGTGCAGGCGTTACTAGTTGAAATTGGTAATACGTGATAAATAATCTTGAGTAGGTAAACCAACAACGAATGAGCATCTGGCTGTTATTGAACATAAATATTATGTGAATATGTTAGTCACGTATGTACTCATGTACTATTTTGCTAGAGCTGTCAGTGGCAGAGAATCGACATTCACGAGGGCTGACGAAAGAGTTAATATTAAACTGACGCATATCATATGCCTTAGCCCTGTATCAAGGCGAGGACGAAAATACTCATGTTGACCTACGCCGGCGCTTCGCGTTTCCTCGTTATTTGTGATCTGAAGAACTTGTTCCGGGCCATTATGCCGTTGGTCAAAGTCGATGGCCCCGTTCATTAATCCGTAGAAATAAACATTCGTTTTATTTCAATGGGCTATGACAGACAGAAATGGCCTCGTCAATGTTGTTCTACACACTTTTGAAATTCTTCATTTAAGTATGTAATACACACAAGATCTTGAAGAGCATACAGACTGATGATATTGAATATTTCGTGAAAAATTTCAATTCTGTGGGTAGATATGCTGTTAGGCAAAATTGGAATAACACTAAGAGGTGTCTCTATCGTTTATTTATTTATAAAAGAATCAGATAATCTTTGTACTTATAATGTGCATTTTCGAGCTGTTTATTTTGTTACAATTAAACACGAGCCTGATTAATTTCAAGAAGCTCATTCCATAACTCGGTCACTTCCTGCAATCGCATTGTTTAATTTGCATTATTTTTTTTTATATTTTTGTACTCTCAATTAAATATGTAGTGAGAAAAAATTAATAAAATACAAAAAACAAAACATAAAAAAATATACTAAACCCTTTGAGACGGAACTGTTAAAATGTCAGAATGGAGGCCATTTACATAAATAGAGTCACATTACTGGGATATTTGTTTTGTTTTCTAAAAATACGAGCGGAAAAACAATTCGCGTACACTTGTATTCGTAATTGGGTCACATACTTAAAAAAAACGAAAATAGAAAATAGTGGTTATGTGCAATAAAAGCCAATTATTTTTCATATTAACTGACCATAAACCATTAACAATACTATTACATTGACGTAACGTTTCAGTTTGCATGAAAAAATGTTAATAGCACTTAAAAGCTTTTAGTAGTATTGGTTATTCCTCCTGAAAATTCCTGTCATTGTTCCCATTTGACAATTGAAAGAATAATAGCAGGATCGTAGCATCTGCCACAGCTTCATTATTCTTTTCAAAATTGAAGATTGATAGCGGAGAGTCCTCAAAAATTTAACAATAACACATTTTGACGATGCCTAATCCATCATCCGTACTTATTTAAATCCATTTGAAGAATGAATTAAATGGGATGTATTAAAATATATTATCTTATTATTTCTCGTACATAAATAAAATTATAAATTTATAATTACATAAATCATATATTACAAATAAAATGTATACGCATTCGTTTTGTTCTAGTATAAACTCAAGCTCATCACGACCGGATCGGTCGTTCGAAATTTACTACGTTTATGAAAATGCAGTTTTAATAGTGGCAAGTGTGGAGGATGGGTAGAGCCCGGGAGGCATGCCAAAAACACTTCGCGCTAAATGCGGACGGACACGTCACCCGCAGTGTCACGCACGGAGTGACGATTCGGGTACCTGCTGCGTTCCATTCGTTAATTGCTGTTGTATTTGAACCTGTCACACTCGCTTATGACCGAGTGCTGGCTTGATTAATGCGAGCCCATTGTTTGGTGCTAATGAACTTAAAAATTACTCGGGGCTGTTATACTTGGTAATATAATTAAGATTGAATGTTTGATTCGTTTTTATTGAACCGAGAACGAATACTTTTTCGTAAATATATTAATAATTTATTGAGCTGGATCTGCCGTACCTAGAATAAAAATTTGTTGAACTTTCGAATTAATTCTGTTCACTCCTCAAATTTTACCAATAAAATACTAGTAGGTTGAATTGACATAAAAAAATTGGCTTTGGTAAAAATACGCTTAAAACTATGGTTTGTGAGCACCTTCTGCAGTACGAAAGAGATCGGTACAAGAGAAATTGTATTAGAAAAAAATATTTTTTATATTGAACGTTCAATATAAAAATGTAGTAGGTATGTACGAACCTTCGTAGCTCTAAAGTTCTAAACGTTACAACGCCATAATTGCTGTCATTAGGTCGGTGATTCGTACTAATTCACATCAGTGTAATCGCATAGAAAATTTATTCTATTACCGTTTTATATTCTGGAAGGAATAAGACTAATATACTTTCATTGGATTAAGTTACCAAGACAACTATTACGCACAGAATATTTAACAGAGTTTGATTGCTTTTAGAGTGCTTATTTTGAGATTAATTTAATAGGCGGTTAAATGTATTTTTCGAAGAATGGAGTGGATTCGAATTCATTCTCAAATATTTGCTACTCATATAAGAAACATAAATTAGGAATCCAAGTGATCCAACTATAAATGAACAGGAAAACGATCTACCGAGAATATGGGCAAATCAAGCAAAAAAAAATCTATGGTATATACAAGTACATGTACTTTGCTCTCGATCGGAACGTTCTGCTTATAAAACATATGTTTTTTTTATTCCATAACACATATTTCATATTGTCTATTAATGCCGCAGTGCTTCAGTTCGTTGCCAAAATAGTATGCAGTTATTACACAATGTTTTATCAGCAATTTAGCATTGACAGCTTCAAGTTTTAACTATGATATACAGCACGGAACGTTCGACAACTCGACGAGTACTTAGGTAAAACGAGGTTAGACTGCTTTTAAACTATAAAGGATTATAAGTGGTGACATGATTTATAGGCGAGTAACTCTACGCTGTAATTGCTTTTTGATAGAAGATATTATAGTTCGAATAAATAGGTATGATTTAATTACAATATTACCATATAAAGGTTGATGAGAGGATATGGGCTAATGCCCCAATTAATATTTAATAACAGGACGTATCCTTGCTCTACATTAAATAATCATACAGTTTTCTTAATTTAAATAAAAATATATTCTACATTACTTTATGTTTCTAATTTACTAACCGCAAACGTCTCTTTAATATAAAACAATCTAGTTTCAATCACCTTAGGGGCCGTTCAGAAAATACGTTCGCATACAAGGGGGGGGAGGGGTTTTCGCGAGTGTGACAAGATGTGACAAGGGGGGACAGGGGGTCTACGGCAGCGTGACGTTCGCCGTTCATTAAAAATTTTTACTGAGTATTCGTTCTCTCGACTTTTTTTTTCGATTTTGTAATGATAGAAGTCATTTATTTCGTATTAGTAAATATACAGATATTTAAATGTATATATATTTATTACAATAAATTGTAACTTGATAAAATTTGTGTATTATCAATCAAAATTTATCATGTTTAGGGGGGGAGGGTCTTAGTTTTTGTGACGAAATATTTCCAGGGGGGGTCATAGAAAGTGTGACACAGCGTGACAACCAGGGGGGAGGGGGTCAAAAAAAGTTAATTTTAGTGTGACGTATTTTATGAACGGCCCCTTAATCAAATAAGGAATAGGTACAAATACAATGTAATTTTAATAATCATAGTGTAGGAAGGTAGGTAAATTGCCGACCATTTCATATTGAGGGCGCTGCATTGATGCCTTATTCATGCACACGACCACTCGTGCGATTCAATTACTAGATCCTGCCCGGGGCATACAGCCTGCATTAAATGGAGCGCTACGCCGCCGCAAATGTCAAGGGTGAAGCGATACAGCCCTTCAGGCTTAGAGCATTTAATAACGTAACCGCGCATTCAATATTCCTCAAATTGTGTTGTAGGTTTCAATTGGTTGGCTGTGCTCTATTTATAGCATATCATGATAAAATTATGATTATATTTGAGTTCCAGTTTATACATGTTTGTTAAAAATTGTAAAAAAAATGCAATGTGTATTGTGTATTACCCTTGTATTACCTATCATGTAAGAATTAATGTGTTATATGTAGTGTTAAAAGTGTGAACGAACAAACCTGATGTTTTTATCTGTATATTTGTACATGTCTCATTGCTCATTTATAATTTTAGTATGATGTTAATTCCTGCTATTATCATGCATTTGCATTTGTATAACAAATGACCATAGGTATTACTGTATTGTTAATCAACTATAGTAGAAATTATTATGGAAATGGAAAAATTGTTACAATTGTGGAAAAACATCAATCAAATAAAAGAATAGCCTTTCAACTTTTATATTATTAAGGCTACATAAATATTCGCTAACACAAACAACTTTTCCTTAATTTTGTTCTTTGCTTTGACGTGACTTTGAATTAAATATACAGTGAATTATATATTTCACCAAAAATCATTCCGATAAGAGTACAATTGCCATGGCAAATTATTATTATGTGGCGTGTTGCCAGCTTTCTAATGGATTGATTTATGTGTTGGTGACCTGAAAATATATTTTTTACGTTTCTTAAACAGGCAATAGGCATGACAGTAAGATATTCCATGTTTGATACTGATTTGATTAAAACGCCAAGGAGTGTATAACAAATAGATTACATTTTTTGTATACTTCTAGAAGTACCTATTTAAATAAAATACCTATCACAACACATAACAAAATTATTCTGATGTAATTATAGAATTCATATGTATTTTATATCATTAAAATTTATATGCGATAAAAACTATATAAAATTGAAGAATCATGAATAAAGTAAAATAAATTAAAACGTCACTTAAAGATTCTATAAAATATTAATATTACAGAGCGTTTATTTAAATAGGTATATCTATGTATACGCTATATTTGCTTTGATTTTGATATGCAAGCAAGATAAACCAAGTAAAATGTAAGACAAGGTTACAGGGTCAAGGACAAAATAAAGCGACTAATGATAGCTACAACCTCTTAATACGTTGTTACTTGAGACATCACAGAGCGACACTCCGTCTATGGGAGCAAGCATTTTCGAGCGATTTACAATATTAATATTAATTATTATATCAGATATTAAGTATCTTAAATATATATAAATAAAATGATGTAGTATTTTTATTGTTTTTACGATTATTGAAAGTGTAAGTAACGTTGAAGTTATTAACAAATTAGCAGACCTTTACCTTTACCTTTACCTTAGTATCACGAAAATAACACAAGCAAGATTATATAAATTATCACGAAAATCGAGAAAACGTATAACAGAAAGTTGGCAAGTCAATGATACAAGTTGGGGAAAGCTATCAGATTATTTGCCTACTACCGGCGGCGCCTACACGCCTGTCGCGTAGCCCTCAAGATCAATACGAGCTACGGAGCTACGAGCTTCCCTCGTAGCGAGCCTATTTACTAAGATCTCTTCCATTTTCGTAACTCATATACAATATACGTCATGAATACCAAGTGACTTTGCGAAAAAACTAGAGGGTTGTCTTAAATATTTTACTCCATATTTTTTTTTATGTATGCTGGAATAGAATAAGGAATTATTTTTTATGACTACATTGAAATTCATAATTTACGTATAGAGATATTTTATGTTATTCGTTTAGACTTTAGAAGAATATTAATTAAGGTAGGTACTGTGTTAATGTTAGTTTTTGATTAAAAAATAGTGGATATCAAAAATACAAATCTAAATTACTTATAAAAATATTCACAATAAACATATTTGAAGTATAAGAGGTGTTTTACGTGCGAGGACGAAAAATATTTTCGTGTAACCTCAATTAACTTTGTCCCCTAACTTATACAGTTAGAGGCAATGTTATAAAGGATAGCAATAATAATGTTATCGACCGTTAGGCCGGCGACCAGACCGAGTGGCGCCGGGGTAAATAACTAGTTAACTGTGATGCATGTAGACAATTTGACCTACATTTGAGTTACATTATTTATTCAGCCTCTTTTGGACTCATTTCATATATGGCTGGCTGCAAAATATTGTTACTTTTCTTATTCCACAGACGATTTCTTTTTTCACTTTTAGAAATTTAGATTATGTGGCAAGTTATTTCTATATTTTATAGATTTCGTAATACACACACGCACGGGTTGTACCATGAGTTTTTGTAAGTGGATCATCATGGATGTATTGATCGTATAAACATTAGTTTAATTGACAATGGAAAATTGTTTACGTAGGTATTTATGTTACCATGGCATATCAATCTGAATATTGGGATTTAATAAAAGCGATGTTTACAATAGCATGCAGCGGATGATCGTATGATTGGATTAGGCTGTATGCAAAGGTTGGGAAGCCGCTGGGCGCTAGACTAATCGATTGCTCCCGCCCACTCTCACAAAACAAATCTACCCTTTTTTTTTTTTTTTTTTTTTATTTTTTTTTTTTTTTTTTTTTTATAGTGGGGAAATCTTCTTAGATACCCCCGGCTCCCGGGGATGGAGCCGTGGTTATGTCGGATTTCTACCGACTAAAACCCCACTCTGTTCCATCGCGCTGCTTTGGACGGAACTGCGGGAACGGTTACGACTCTACCGCGTGTCCCGCCCAGCAGATGCCCGTTTCCAGGCCCACCACTAGAACCCCCCTCGCTGGTGGCTGCTGGAACGAAGGCTTACGCCACCAACGCGCAGACAATGGATCTTTCCCCGCTCCATCATCCGCGTTCCCCCGAACCCCCGACCCCATCACCGTCCGGCCGGAGGGTGCACGCCGGAAGGTCCTCCGATGTGTGAAATACACGTCGGGGGACCCTCCGGCGCACTTTTATAGAGATTACCTCGCAGCCCCCACCTCACCAGAGGTGGCGGCCCTCGGTCCGGCCCCACGGACCGGATTACGAGTTGGCAGACGGCCGTTTTACAGCGGCCGCCGTCCCACACCTCTCTGCAGGAGTCTCCGCGCGTCATCACAATGACGCGTCGGGATCCCGCCCTCCGCTGCACGGCGTGGCTTGCTAAACCAGCGAGCCCGCCGCGCCGCGACCTCTGGCCGCCATCCACCGCCGCATAAAAGCCGGCTCCTCTCTGGCCCACAAACAAGACCTCTGCCGTCGGGTCAGTCGAGGCTTTCCAACCCCAACTGCCGTTCAGCGCCACCTTTGCCTAGTGGACACGGGGTCCGCCAAGCCACGACCTCTGG
>CAJQZM010027586.1:0-13435 GCA_907164665.1 Colias nastes | reverse complement strand
TTTTGTTCGTGGTGTCTCCTCCATACGTAGTAATATTATCTCAATGGTTAAAATATGAAAATGCTGACTATTTGGATAAATGGACATCTCTGTATCATACATTATCTGCAATTTGTATAGTCAAATAATAATCAGACCCTAAAACGGAACCAATATCAAAAATGATTTAATTTTTTTAATTTTTGTCATCTGTGTGCTGTACTCAATTATTGTAATCACATTACATATTTAGGTTAGGTACACACTTTATTGTGCCATAGGATCACTTGCTACAACTAGAAGAATTATCAAGTTCTTATACATTTAATAAACAATTAAATATTCCTTCGGTTATATGTTTTTGTCAAATTCAATGCTTTTATTTATTTAATTCTTAATGATTATTATATAATTTGTTTAATGTATTTTAATTCTTAATGAATAAACAAATATTTTTAAAACAGCGCAGCCATTGTTGACTATGTATCTAGAAAAATTTCTATATACCACTCAATAAATAACTAAAATTTAGGCAAACCAAAAATTTCTTAAAATAAACAATAACAAGTTCTTTAAACTGATGTAAATTATTCTTTGACAAAGTGCATGTACATTATAAAAAATTTGGCCTTTCAGATTTCTTATTATCTTTAATTGGTCACTAGCCAAACATTTATCAAAATTGATCATACCACCTGATGGAGGACTATTATTGGATAGAGTACTTTTATATTACAATCACAAAATATAATAATAATTTGTCCAACACAATTATAACTCAGCAAAAACACCTGCCCTATGACCTCAATAAGTAAACAATGATCATTGTGTTGACTGAATGAATGTTTTCAACAAAAATAATTGTACCTACTCATGCAGCTTAAAAATTTTATGCAATAAACAAAATTGGTAGCAAATTTAATTTGCTTTAATGTCCTATCATGGACTCAACATTAATTATGCAAATGACGATAAGACAGTTCACAATTGTCATCTATAACCTACAAAGAATTAAATTTCATTTAGAGTACAGTTATAATTGATTCGACTTACCGACTGCAGCGAATTCATCCGGTGTTCTGCCGCCAGCGAGGAGCCACCTGCACCAGTCGATGGTCTCCCATTCGTCTATTGCTTTACTGGGGTTCAGCAAAACGTCCAGCAGAGGAGCCCAATGCTGTGGAGATCCACTCGCGCAATCCGCATGGATATAAGCAGCTGCTCCTCTCTTTCCCTTTTTCATTAAAACTTGCACGGTCGAATTAGACATTATTTTACACTACTTTTGCTGAATTTCACGAAAACTCGTTCACTACGCATAAGTCACTTTATATTTCGGTCACTCACGGAAGAAACACCATTTCCAGTTTTACATAAGGCAATGAACTGCGGCTCAAAACGCATCCGCGGTAAGTCATGGCTGTAGCACGTTAAAAAATTGGTAAATGATGAAACACGATAGCTTAAAACGTAACACGCATTTATAATTTGTTAAAAGTCGAAAAATTCAACACTAATTTTGATAAAATTCACGGTTAAAAATAATAATAGAATAGGTTGATGCAGAAACAACTCGAGCATTCGTCTGGGTTACCAACTTAAAATATTCAAAAATGAAATCAAAAATCACCTTGACACCTAGATTATAACATTGTTTTATTTAGGTAACAATTAAATTATAATGTTAGTAATATAATAGCGTGATAATAGCTGTTTCTGTATAGTTGGTCACGTATTTTCTCTAACCCTATTTTACCAAGAAACGAATTGAAACATAATATAGTGGGATAGCGCCTATAATCTATAAAAAAATTTACTACAATGCAAAGTGCACATTGATAAAATGTTATTTTTACAGTATTTTATTTTTAATAGAAAGATATATAATATTTTGTATTTATATACATATTCGAAAAATAATAGTCACTTCTGTCAAGACAAATAGATCTTTTATATATATTTCCGAAGTGTATCTTTTTTAAACCACATTTTAAACGTTTGAAAGGACAACTTTTTATGGTTTTATGTTTGTCATCTAAACTATGATTGATGTCGTTTCTATATCTGTATTGGTGAAAAAAATAAGGTATTTTAAATAGTGTGTTAAATAGCGTGGCATGAAATAAAAAAAAAACGTGTGCGTGTACTAGTGTACTACTGAACTAGTGTACACGTAAGAAGTGAAACTTCTTTATGACTTTATGACCTTATTTTTCAAAAAATAATTTACTATATGCAACTTCACGCGTGGTAGGGATAAGAAAAAGATGGCGCGTAACGGAAAAATGTCACGCGTAAGGAAAAATGTTACACTAAATTTTTTTCCAGCCCCGATATTGAAGTTTCACTTCAAAAAATGTGTGCGTGTACTAGTGTACACACGTAAGAAGTGAAACTTCTTTATGACCTTTTTTTCAAAAAATAATTTACTATATTATGAAACTTTACAGAAATACGTCGAATCACGCGTGGTAGTGGAAAAATGTCACGCGTACCGAAAAAATGTTACACTAAATTTTTTTCCAACCCCGATAAAGAAGTTTCACTTCAATAAAATAAAACTATAATCATGAGTTCTAACAAAGTTTTAACAAAATAAATTTTCAGTATCGCTTTTATGGCAAAATTTAAAAGAACTTCAACTCTATCTCCAATAATTCCCTGGGACCATACCACTAGAACATAACTTGAATCATAACGCCTGATAGTCCATTGAAATGTTACATTTTTTAGGCCTAACCTTGCGTTTTTTAGAGGACGCAATTTTGTTTTTTTGATATGTAGGGGGGGTCAGTGTGAAGCTAAAACCAAGTTTGTGGGGTCGCCACCCTTGTCCCACGGCCGCCATCTTGAAAATAGCGGTTGAAATGGTTTTTACGATATATCTCTTAAACTATTTATCGGATAAAAAAATATTGTTAACATTATTTGTTGCAAATTAAATTCTCTACAACTTTGGTGCAGCAACTTTTTGTCGTAGAACTATAAATAAAAAAGTTATAAGCGAAAATATTCAGAAATTAGAGCTAAGTATTTATATTTTTCAATTAAACTTTTTTTATCATTTTACGAAGAAATGATATCAGACCATTTTTGTAGATTGTTTTTCGAGGAACAACTTTTATGTACAACATTTTTTCATAACGTCAATAACTAAGGTTTTACAGCGCTCTGAAGTGAGTACTATTTTTCAGTACTCTTAACTATACATGTATTGGCTATTGGCTCTTTTCCCATACTCCTGAACAATAGAAGCACACTGCAGAACATTTCAGCCCTGCTTTTCGACGTAAAAAAAAAACGCGCTTCCAGACTCTACCTCCTGGGTGGTGGGGAAAAGATTCAATAATTATTTATTAATAATATTGCAAAATTAATTATTAACAATATTATAATAACAAAAAAAAAAACAATTACTGATGACAAATTATTATTAGTACACACATAATATAAGTATACTGTATAGTGAGTACTGAAAATTAGTACTCACTTCGGAGGGCTGTAAAACCTTATTTACTTAATGAAAAAATTTTGTATATAAAAGTTGTTCCTCGAAAAACACTCTACAAAAATGATCTGATATCATTTCTTCGTAAAATTATAAAAAAAAAGTTTTATTGAAATATATAAATATCTCTAATTTCTGAACATTTTCGCTTATAACTTTTTTATTTATAGTTCTACGACAAAAAGTTACTGGACCAAAGTTGTAGAGAATTTAATTTACAACAAATAATGTTAACAATTTTTTTTATCAAATAAATAGTTTATGAGATATATCGTAAAAACCATATCAACCGCTATTTTCAAGATGGCGGCCGTGGGACAAGGGTGGCGACCCCACAAACTTGGTGATAGCTTCACACCTTGCTTCACACTGACCCCCCCTACACATCAAAAAAATAAAATTGCGTCCTCTAAAAAATGCAACCCCAAATGTAACTTTTCAATGGACTATGAAGGGATTTTGATGATTTCAATTTTTAAGTTTTATAGTTGGATTTATGTCTTCAATTCTTGATTCAGGATATTCACAGGGATATTGTAATTTTAAATTTTATAAGGCAATTCATTGAGTATAATTTGAAGATGACATTAGAATCATAATTATTTATCTATGGTCTATTGTCGGAATTATGACAGTTGACACTTGACGTACATGTGACATGTGTTTGAAATTTGAAATAAACATGGTCGATTGAGGTCGATCCCCTTATATTACTTTACTCTTTGAGGTCGATACTCGATACTCGATGGGAGTATTTAGAATTACGCAGTGCGCTATCCGTATTATTTTGTGTTTAAATTGCATTGATTATTAGTTGCATTTATATGAATGATTTAGAAATAAACGTCGTGTAAAGAGAAATATATAATTTATTTGTTTTAAAGTGTTGATGTAGGCAAGACTGACTATGGCTGAAGAAAACAAGGTTATGTTCCATGAGATGGAGTTAGATGATCGTATATTAAAGGTATTATAATCGGATATTTATAATTTCACTTTTATATTTCTATTGACTTAAAATATCGCTATGAATCTTTATTATTTTACACATGATATTGAAAATTTACTAATGTAAATATTACCACGTGTTATACTCGCGAACTCAGGGCTAAGACAATTGCATATATTTTATTCATTAAATGACATCTAAAATAATGTTCTTTTAGGCAATTTCACAACTTGGTTGGTCAAACCCAACATTGATCCAAGAGACAGCAATACCACTTCTTCTGGAAGGCAAAGATGTCCTCATGCGGGCTAGAACCGGTTCAGGCAAAACTGCGGCATTCACAATACCTGTGCTACAAAAGATTTTAAATTTAAAAAACACAAGCACACACCAGTGTATCAGAGCATTAATTTTATCACCAAGCAAAGAGTTATGTGGTCAGGTAAGTTGAATTTATTCATTTTATTGAATATTGATGCATAGTATCTACACAATTTTCTGTTTATAATTTTCAAATTATTACTTACATCTGTTACAGATCACATCAGTAGTTTCAGATCTCACACTAAAATGTTCAAGAGAAGTGCGATGTATAGACATATCCTCAAATGCCAACACACAAGTCCAGAAGTCCCTTCTAGCAGACAAACCAGATATAGTTGTAGCGACGCCTGCGAGGGCACTGGCACATTTGAAAGCAAATAATATGAAGTTAAAGGATGATTTGGCCATGTTAGTGGTGGACGAAGCTGACCTGGTGTTCTCTTTTGGCTATGAAGATGAGGTGAAAGAGCTTTTGGGGTAATCTTTTAGTTAACATATCCATTTTTTAGTAATCTATATTCTTCTGAAGGTCAGAAATTGATTGTAGTAACATGAAACGATGAACAATTAAAAATAGTCAAATTAGTTATCTTAGTTAATTATAAAGAGTTTTTATTATCTCAATCATTTACTATTGTACAATAAATTATTATAACTTAAAGTATAATCCCTTTTCAGACATTTACCAAAAATCTATCAAGCAGTGTTAGCCTCGGCCACATTATCAGAGGATGTGCTAAATCTAAAAAAGATTGTTCTCCGTAATCCTGTGACGCTCAAACTGGAAGAGCCAGACCTTGCACCATCCACACAGTTACAGCATTACCACTTATTTGCTGAAGAAGATGACAAAGCAGCAATACTTTATGCGTTGCTTAAACTTAACTTGATCAGAGGCAAGAGTATAATCTTTGTGAGGACTGTTGATAGATGCTATAAGTAAGTAATTTAACACTTAATTTTTTGGATATTGAAATTCATATTTTTAATGTTAGTAGGTGGATTGCTATGTTATAGTACTGTTTAATTTTAATTTCAATTGAATGTACTAAACTGCTTTTAATAGAAGAATTAAAGTTTTATAATTTTCTTGCAATACATTTATTTATAATCTTGAATTAAAGATCATTCAATGGACTGATAAGCAATAATTATTTTCAGATTAAAATTATATTTAGAGCAGTTCAAAATAGGATCATGTGTACTAAATTCTGAGCTTCCCGCGGCAATCCGATGTCTGTCTGTGGACCAGTTCAACCGCGGCCGCTATCAGATCATTGTGGCGTCCGATGAGAAAGCGCTGGAGCAGCCTGATGGTGGTCTACTCGCTGGAGAGGAGATTGGCAAGAAGAAACGAGTATGTACTAACTTGTACTATTTTTTCTTGTATCGTGTTGTGTTTATATTATATCCACTAATCACTAATGGGAATCAACACTAGTATGCTCTATTTTTAAGTTTTTAGCTTTATATTTTTCACATTTGTTGTCATATCAATTTTTTCTTCATTGCAGCAAAAATCAAAACGCAAAAAAGACAAAGAATCCGGCGTGTCGCGCGGCATCGACTTCCAACACGTGTCCAATGTGATCAACTTTGACTTCCCACTAGACGTCAACTCTTATGTGCACAGAGCGGGGAGGACGGCCAGGGGGAATAATCAGGTATATTATTTTTTTAATCCTTTGCTAATACTCATAATAATACAGGTTGAATTATTTTTTATTTATACTTATAAAGATATTGCTCGTTATCTAATATCCATGGATAGAAAAGATTAGAATCTCAGAAGAACAAATTTTTCACAGAGTAATAAAAAAAAATATCTTTACTGTATATCATGTTAAAGACATATTTTTCAGTTTTAACTATCATTAATAAAAAATAAGTACAGCAATATAAAATTATCTTGTTACAGGGATCTGTATTGTCGTTTGTATCAATCAGAGAAAAGCCATTGTTAGAGGAAGTTGAAGCACATTTATCAAAAGGTTTCAATGGGCAAAAAGTATTGCAGTAAGTACCAATTATTCATATATATTCATTTAGAGGAAGTGCGGTACTCATAAGACAGAATATTAAACACCATGAAATAATTCATTACTGCACTGAACAAATTCAAGCAACTAATGTCGTTATTGAAGATTGGGTTGGACCATTCACAATATCTGCAGTTTATAGTCCACCTAAACATCAATTAAAATGTGAAGACTACGAAAAGTTCTTCTCCTCTTTTGATACCAGATTTATCACTGGTGGCGATTATAATGCCAAGCATCAATATTGGGGTTCGCGTACAATAACAACTAAAGGCAGGCAACTATTAATGGCTATAGATAAATTAAAACTCGGCGTTGTTTCAGCTGGTAAGCCAACCTACTGGCCTACGGATAGTAGTAAAATACCAGATCTGCTAGACTTTTATGTAATAAGAGGGTTATCACCTAAGTTTATTACCTGTAAAACTAGCACAGATTTATCCTCTGATCACTCTCCTGTGGAAATAACACTAAGAAGGTCAATAGCAGAAACACCGAAGCCATGCAGATTACACTCAAATAGAACTAATTGGGAACTATTTAGGCAGCTCGTAGCAGAAAAGCTGGAATTAAATATTCAATTAAAATCTGACCCTGACATAGTAGAAGCTGTTGAACACTTCAATAACTGTATCCAACAGTCTGCTTGGTACGCTACTCCATCTGTCGGAGAATCTCTTCGTAAAGAGACTTGCCCTAAATCTGTTCGAGAGTTATTGGCAGAAAAACGTAAAGCCCGGAAACGATGGCAAAGTACGGGTTTCCCTGTGGATAAAAAGCACTTGAATTACCTACAAATGAAACTCAAAACACTTCTTCATAATATTGATAACCAAAACATCCAGACATCGCTAGAAAGAATGGACGCTACAGCAGAAACAAACTTTTCTCTATGGAAAGCCTCAAAGAAACTTAAACAACCTGTTTCAAGCAATCCCCCGATACGAAAAGGTAACACTGAATGGGCTTCTAGTGACGCACAAAAAGCGGATACATTTGCTGAACATCTTGAGCAAGTCTTCACACCCAATCCAGATATGGGCTCTTTAAAAACCCAAGAAGTCGCCCTATTATTAAATCAAAGTATCAAAGTTTCTAGTCCTCCCATGAAAAAGGTCACTATAAATGAAGTAAGAACAGTCATAAAAAACCTAGATTCTAATAAAGCCCCAGGATACGATCTAATAACAGGAAAAATCCTTAAGGAACTTCCAAAGGAAGGCATCAAATTTCTAACATTCCTGTACAATGCTATCATACAAAGTAGTGCGTTTCCACCTCAGTGGAAAGTAGCCCAGGTTATCATGATTGCCAAACCAGGGAAAAATCCCGTTGAGGCCCAATCATACAGACCTATAAGCCTACTTCCTATACCATCCAAGATATTGGAAATTCTTATCCTTCGTAGATTGACCCCAATTATCTCTGAGAAGAAACTTCTGCCTGATCATCAGTTCGGATTTCGCCAAAGACATGGGACTATAGAACAAGTACACCGATTAGTGGAACATATAAACGAAACCTACGAAAAAAAAAAGTACTGTACTGCTGCCTTCCTAGACATATCCCAAGCCTTTGACCGCGTGTGGCATGATGGATTACTATTTAAAGTAAAAAAAAATCTTTCTTCTAACTTCTACAGCCTCATAAAGTCATACTTGAGTGATAGATACTTTTTTGTAAAACAGGCGGAAGAAACAACGGAACTAAAAAGCATCCAAGCCGGAGTTCCACAAGGTAGTGTTATGGGTCCTACTCTTTACCTTCTATTTACTGCGGACCTCCCTTCGATCGATGGAGTAATCACTGGAACATTTGCAGACGATACAGCAATCTTAGTATCAGATAACTCACCAGCTGTTGCTTCACACAAGCTCCAATCCAGCCTCGACCAAATATCTCAATGGCTCAAAGACTGGCGTATTAGAGCAAATGAGAGTAAATCCGTTCAGGTAACTTTCACCTATAAAAAAGAGACATGCCCACCTGTCACTCTTAACGGCAGAGAACTTCCACAACACGACCACGTAAGGTATCTTGGAATATATCTGGACAGACGTCTAACGTGGAAGAAGCACATCTTCACAAAACGACTGGCAATGAGTCAAAAACTACGCACATTGTTCTGGCTCCTAAACAGAAAATCGTCCCTTTCCTTAGATAATAAACTGATACTATACAAATGTATTATAAAGCCTATATGGACATATGGCCTGCAGCTATGGGGATCAGCAGCAAAGTCTAATGTGGATATAGTTCAAAGATTTCAGTCAAAAATGCTAAGATTAGTAACAGGTGCTCCTTGGTATGTGTCCAATGATAGATTGCACCACGACCTCTGCATAAGCACGGTTAAGGAAGAAATAGTTGAGAGAACTAAATCATATAAAGAGCGTATTAAACACCACCCAAACCAGCTGGCTGTAAACCTTATGAACGCCCAGACAACCACCAGGAGACTCAAAAGAAGGATACCTCAGGATTTGATATAAAAAAAAAATAAAAAGTCAATAAATTAAACAAGATATAATCACTAATAAACGGAGTAGTCACTGGACGACTTCCGTACGAAACAACCTTAAAATTCTTAAAAAATCGCTGAATATCTGAAAATTGATAGATTGCGATGATGAAGAACAAAAAAAAAAAAAAATATATATTCATTAAAATATCATAATTTTTTTATTTTATCACTTAAGAGCGCTTGTTCAATTTAACGCAAGTCAAAATCTACTCGATCTATCGTAGTTTGCGCTATCCTTTTACTATGAACAGCAAAGGTCAACAGGGGTCAAGTAGAGCGCCCAGCAACGTGTCCTCTCTCTGGAAAGGCTCGCTGCCGACTGATTTGAATCGGGTCGCGCGCAGTGTTTTATAGTACTTTAAAAAAAATTGTAGAAAAATAATAGAGATACCTTAGTTGATTTTTTAAATTTTATCTTATAAAGAAGACATTCTTTTATTGCAATATGTATAAATTATATTCAACTAGCGACCCGCCCCGGCTTCGCACGGGTGCAATGCTGATACTAAATACACTACAGAAAAACTGTGAACGTTGTAAATAAAAACATAGCGGCCCGCTCCGGCTTCGCACGGGTATAAAAATAATAATATATAGCCGGGCGGCCGGCCGGTACCGCCGCAAACGCTACGTCCCGCAATTTTTAAATCTGTAATATCTTCGAAAATATTCACTTAAATCATACGGTGTAAAGGGCCATATAGATCTATATTAAATGAACAATGTATTCAAGGTATTTAATTGGTTAAGGATTAATGCTGTATTGGTTAAAATCGCCTCGAAAATTAGCCATTATTTGTCGTAAAAAGTAAATGACAAAAAAAAGTTATTGTGGATTATCCATAAGAGATAGACATATACCATCACGGACTTTTCTGTAGACCTTTTCAATGTGTATAATACTTAGTAAATTATTTTGATAAAACTCGTAGGGTTCAGCCTGCGTTTGCAATGTAAGCGGAAAAAATGTAATTTTTTACGACATCACATTAGAAACCTCAAAAATAACAGTACTTATCCACTATTTAATGGATGTTATTATACATATAAACCTTCCTCTTGAATCACTCTATCTATTAAAAAAAACCGCATCAAAATCCGTTGCGTAGTTTCAAAGATTTAAGCGTACAAAGGGACATAGGGACATAGGGACAGAGAAAGCGACTTTGTTTTATACTATGTAGTGATTAAGTCAAATATCTTGGTGAAAATAATCATTTTATTGCCTTTAATTTCTAAAAAAATTCACATTGTTCAGATGTTAATTTCGTAAGTTAGGAGTCCAAAATAAAAAAATCTTTTAACTAACGACTTTAATAAGGATTTTTGCAGTTAGTTAAAAAAATTGTTTGTTAGATCTGTCAGCAATTTCAGATATTTTTAGCTTCGAAATTGACACTAAAAGTGAAATCAAGTAATCAACGGCTCAGTTATCTTGATGGTATTCACAAATACTGTATTAATTGAAAAAATCTCTTAACTTACAACATAGACAATAATATTTCCTAAAATTATTAGTAATTCATATGTTTGTAAGATAAGTGGTTGATGGACAATCTGGTTTGAAAAATCACATATTTGAGCCAAACAGCGCACGGACCGCGTACACGCTCTTAAAATAATTTAGGCAATGTTGTCTACATCTAAATGCCACACATAATACGAATAAATTTACGAATTTGTTGATGTATACTCGGATTTTTAATTATACAAAGTGAACTGACAGCAGCTAATGTCACTTTGTAAAATAATGTTGCCATATTTAAAGTAATAGTGAGGAATTCAGTTCTCATTCAATCAGATGAATGAACAATGAGTGTGAATAGTTCATCATTTCAAAACTATAAAATAACATTATTTCTAATTATAATATATAAAACTATTAAAGATATAAGTTACTAGTACAATGTAATTATAATCATTTTTTTATTTTTATTGTTACGATGTTTATGTTACTGTTTTTGTAATTTTTTCGTTAATTGTAACTAATTACGTTGTATTTGTTGTCATTGTTGTGTTTATTTGATGTTATATTGTTACACACTAAATATTCACTAGACGATCGATTCAATTTCATTAATTCCCGATTTTCAATCATTCACTTTGTGACAACGCTATTTTTATTTCATCAAAAACCAAGAAGCTTATATCTAGTACACTGGAGATTGCACTATGACCATTAACTTGTAACAAGAAAATATGACCTTGAATGACGTCAGTGTTGTTTTTTGTCTCTTTCTGTGGAGTGACCACGCTGGTTTGTATATTCAGGATTTTTCGAAATAGAAAAAACTAAAAATCATGGTCTATAAATAATAACGACATAAGTATATCTTTAACAGTATTTATATTATAATATTACTGGTCATACTTTATAGGTACATACAATTTTAATTGGTATAGAATGATAGTTTTAAATAACTTTTGGCTACAAAGCTTGGATATGAACCAATATATAGCATTAACATCCTTTGTAAATAGAGGAAAGTTGTGTTTTGCATCAGATACTGTTTACCAAATTGTAAGCTACTCAGATCTTCTTTTTAAACGCGTTGCTTCGACGGGTCAAGCCAAAATCATCAAAGAAAAACTGTTTATAGCAGCCTTGCACAAATTTCAGCTAACTTTACAAAGTTTATTTTTCAAAAGGTATTTTTTTCTGGGTCGTAATCCTCAGTAATTTTACCCTTGATGGGCACATATATTTCTTTTTATTTTACTTTTTGGAAAGCTGAAATACGTAAAACAAAAAAATATGAGGTAAGTTAAAAAAGTATAAATTTCAATGTAAAAACGAACAATCTTATAACTACATGTGAGTGCAATACCGATGTCGTGTGTTGTTTCATTACTAGTAACAGTCTTGAAAATGGTGTTCTAAATTTCATCATAATATTGTTAATACAATATATTCTCTTCGCTATCCATAAAAACTCGTCATCATGGTTACCTTACTTGTTAAATTTGTTTATTGAAAACTTGTTGAAAAATGATAAAGTATTAGGAAAATAACAAATTTAACATGACTGCTTACTAAAATGATGCAAAATTTTAAAATTTTTGCCATTGTAATGATTCTAAACAGGTAAATGCAGGAGTATTGAGGAATATTGTAAATAACGTAAATATACACTTGCCTGTGAAATTCTATGCCAGAATTTGGTGTCCAAACACTTCTGCAATTTTGCACAATACAATGCATTCTTTATATTCGGAAAATATTTATTAAATAAGCAACAATATTAACTTAAATATTCGAAGCGACGCAATTTTTTTGACACACATGCCATACCTATTGACAAAGTGAGAGTTGCTACAATTTTATTATGGTGACTACCCATAATCAGGGAGTATCGCTTTTTAATAATTGGTTCAGATACTTATTTTATTTAGCATAAATAATAATTGTCTCATCCAACAATGCTTCTGAATGACGTTGTTGGCAATTTATCAACAAACTCATGTACAAAAACTAACTTTTTGCACAGAATATTACAGCATACATAGTAGCCTTGGGAAAACTTCGTATTAACAGTGGCAATACCAAGTTAGGTGTGAAAGTGATAAAAAACAACAACTGGGCAATATTTTCTTGTTACACGTTAATGTTTATACCGAAATCTCCAGTGTATTAGATATAAGCTTCTTGTCAAAAACTGACAACACAGTAAACGTCAGTTTACTTTGTCTAATTAAAAATCCGAGTATAGTGCTAAATTATTTTTCATGGTCATATTTTATACAAATTAACTGATACTATGCATCATGCGTTATTATAAATTAAAAATAACGTTGTAATTCAACTGCATGTAATTGTTTGATAGTTTTGTTTAGGTGAATATCTTGTCAGATACTGAGGATTATGCCAGCTGAATTGCAATTTATTCTTTTCGTTTCTTTGCGCAAAGTGGTGCTTCTGTACCATTTTCTCGTGGCATAGTGTGGAGATGTTCCAATATAAATATAAATGCAAACAAAACCTTATTAAAACTACCTTCTTTTTGTATTTGAGATGTCACAATATGAACACAGATCCAATAAAAATGTAATAAAACTACCTATTTCGCGCAGAAAGTACTCGTTCGCTCTGGAGGAGGTGGAGGGGTTCCGGT
>CAJQZM010027583.1:0-14870 GCA_907164665.1 Colias nastes | reverse complement strand
GTCACGCAGCTAATAATACCGTAATAATTAACGAGCCCGAGAGACTTTGCACTGAATAATAAACCGCGTCACGTGGCGTCACACGGCGTCACATATTTACAATTATTTCCATGTCTTGTGACGTTTGCGAGAATATGAATGTCGGCTTGTAAATTGCGTTACGTTACATTTGATGTGTTCCACTTCCATGGGGTTGTTCGTCAATTGTACACAATTTGAGCTTTCATTCGTAAACATTAAGGTAGCGCCTTTTGTTGAATATTAATTTTTTGTTTCAATATTTGTTTATATAACTTCCGCTCTGTACTTTCAAAATTATTTGACTGTATTAGCATTTTTTGCTCCATATAGCTCCTTTTTATTTTGTTAAATGCCAATTTTATAAATAGATACATTCAAAATTTACAATGACAAATTGTAATTAAAATTATTTGTTATTAATCACTTTGACCATTAAATCAACAAAGACAATTGTGAAGGTCACAATCGATGCCCTTACGTTAGATTATAGAACGTACGTACGAACTCATTAATATCACTTAATATGGTCCTGTCTATGGTCTAACCTTCAGGTACGGAACCCTAAAACTATTCATTTCCAATATTGAAAAAGATTAGATGCATTGCAATTAAGACATGGTCGATAGTGTTGGCAGCGCGTCGTGCGCCGGCCGCCGCTGCGCTGCCGTATCGCAGTGAATATAAAACCCTCATAAATGTCTATTGGCAGCTGCAGGAGCCGCTGGTGCCAACGCGATAATGAATCTATTTAGATTCCTAACATGATTAGGAACTCCGCTACAAAATTCCATGTAACGAGCACGGGAGGAACACTATACTCTTGAAAGTGGAGCGAGTGTGTTGTGTGGCCGGGCACTAATTCCATGAGATAATAATTATGTGGTGGCATCGTCTAGTCACGTCTAGTGCTCTGCGCTATGTACACAATTATTTCCAGACATTGCCGTTTAGCCTAAACCAAGCTTGTACTGCATATTATATTGGGTGTATGTTACAAAGGCTAATACAATGTTATTTTTATTAATATGAACATTCATAAGATATAAGTTAAAATAATTTTTTTCTGGATAAAATACAGCATATATTATCACTCGGCGATATCTTTTACTATCGAGATAAATTTTTCAAGTCCTAACAACGTTACGTTATAGAAGTGCAAAAAAAAATCTAATTCATTATTATTAATGTAGATGAACACAATCGCAATTTATTACGTTTAATTAATATAATATTGTGTACCTACATTGAATTTACTATTTTTGTTTTACCCTTATTAACTCATGAAGCCACTCAATAAATATTTAATTAATTAAAATAAACGCTATTTGAATAGTAAGTATAATTAATTACTGATAGCAACGTATAACACAATATTTCATTTTTCTATGCGAACAAAATAAAACTACACGTATATTGTATCAGGGCGAAGAATGTGTGTATAAATCGTTTGATACGAAGGTCGGTTTCTGTTGGTTTATCAAAACATTATAATATTTATTCACAAAGAAAGGTCAACCCGGTGGAAAAGTTATTATCTTCGTCGGTACCTCCGGGGGTTATTTCAACTATTAAGTGAAAAATAGACTCGATTTTTGTTTATTTTGTGTGTTCTCCGAAGGTTATCATAACAATTTATACGAGATATTACGTTACCGACCTACAGTATGACTCGAAAATATTTTTATAAATGCCGAGATATAAAGGTCACGATTAAGTTTACTTCATGGCGGGCTTATTATATTGCATTTTGAACTCAAATAAATACATAATATATTATTAAAACGTGTAAACTCAATATAGATGTCCAGTATCCCAAGTGCAGTAGTGCAACTGGAGGCAGTATTTCACATCTGTTCCGCTGAATGACTTTCTTTACGCGCAGTTAATCCTTGATGGCGATGATCCCGCCGTGTTCGTTGTAGAACCATTAATTCTCAAACATAGAACCTAAATTATGGGAGATTTGACTCAAACATACTAACAATTATTTTAATGATCCGATGCGTTAAATAAAAATAAATAAATAAAGCTTTTATTAATTCCTTTACTTATATCTAATTACAAATTTTATTTGTTGTTAGTGTGGTTAGTATTAACATTATTCTTATTTCTCTATAACAATTCTATTTTTTAAATATTAAATTAAGTGTTAGTTAAGTAATTAGAAAGATAGTATGTAATTAAATATAATAAGGACCGCTTTTTGCGGTAAAAGGCTCCTCCAATTTCTTCCACTCATCCCTGTTCTTAGCTAATCTAGTCCAAAGGGCACCTGCGTGATTTTTGATATCATCACTCCATCGTGTGATTGGTCTTCCCCTCTTACGCTTTTTATAAAAAGGTGTCCAATTTATTACCGAATGTGACCATCTGTCATCTCTCAATCTGCACAGGTGACCTGCCCATTTCCACTTCAATTTACAGACATACCTTACTGCATCTTGAGCTTTCGTTCTTTTTCTTATATCACTATTTCGTATTCTATCCTTGAGTTTAATATTCAAAAAGCTTCGTTCCATGCCTCGTTGGCAGATGCTAATTCTGTTTAAATGCTTTTTTGCAAGGGGCCATGTTTGACATGCATACGTTAGGCAAGGTGTTAGACATATGTCCATGGCTTTTGCTTTTAGTGGAATTGGTATTTGTCCTTTGAAAATCTCTTTCATAGCCCAATATTTATTCCATGTTTGCTTGACTCTTCTTTCAATTTCTTTTTCGTTGCATAGCTTAAATGAGATAAGATGTCCGAGGTAAATATAGTCTTCAACATATTCAATAGGAGTTTCATTTATTGTGACTTGTAATCCGATGCGTTACTTAATGCATATTTCATACTAGGTGTTTGCTCTCTGACAGTTTTTTTTCAATTACTTTCAAATCTGGTAATATTGTTAATTACAAAAACTAAGTATTGTTTAATGTAATTTGGATCAATTACGAATTATTAAACATTCTCGTTACTGAAGCAATAACTGCATTAGGACTTCAGTTAGATCAACCAGCGCATTTAGCGCTCCGTTAGCTGCGGTAATTTCGCAAACACAATGAATGACTCCGTGATTTATCGCCGTTGTTCTGCTCCAGGCCTGTCTCCTGTTAGAGGGAATTGTTTAGAAGAATATGAGCTACTTTTGTCATAGAAATTGTACCCGTATATTATGTTTTACCTTTGTTATGTTTGCTTTAAAGTTAGAGCTGCGTTGATAGCATTTGTAAAACCTATCAGGAACTGTTTACTCCTTTACTCTTTATTATGAACTTTTGCACGCATTTAGGCTTTTATTTAAAGTCAATAATTCCACTGCTACGGCATAATTGTGTCGCGAAGTGAAGGATAAAGCGAAGTGGCAATAAAATGGCGCCGATTATGGACAAGTGTCGATACACTGCCGTCTTTTTGATGGAAGCTATAACTAAGCGATATCAAATAAAAATGTATTGTAAAGTATGTATATTATTTGAGCGATTTTATGATGAAAAATTTAATTAGATCTTTCATATTATATAGATGCTACTAGGTTTTAAGTTTCTACTTTTATTAATTTATTTTTACGATCGCTTTTACCTGCCTACAAAGTAAATAAAACCATGCTAATATTTACAAGAACTGTAATAAAAATTTACTGCTAGACTTTGGCAGAAAAAAGCCTTTAATACTATACAGAAATATAAACTGGTAATGAACATCTTCACATCTATTATGATTTTCAAATGCGTTGGCATCTCATGTAGAATTAAACATTTGGTTAGGACACTAGTACGAAGTCTTTTATTATATCATGCATTGTATGAAAGAAAACTTTACATTTTGGGAAATAAAACTAATACAGTATTCAGTAGGTACCTAGTTTTTTTAAAACTCCATTCGTATAGTAGGAAAGTCTTTCGAGTCGACATTCAAAGATAAAGTTAAGTCCCATATCATTATATTGGGGCTAAAATATTGCATTAATAAGGGATTCTCTAAAGAATATACGGCGTACTCTCAGGCGCCATCAATATCCAATCGAGCGGATCCGCAGCCAATGAATGCCGAAGTCTAAAGTAAATCCTTTTAACGGTTAGTATCGGGAAGATTTAGCGACCGAACGGACGTGCCCGCAGAGCGACCCGCCAGGGCTGCCCACCGACGTCATGTGATGGGAACACATCCATATTACTCTATATATTTTAATTCTAGTGGTTATGTTTGAATTAATAAAAAGTTTTGACTTTATGATTTCTGTAAAGTTAATGTTTTTGGCAAATAAAGATTTATTTTATTTATTTTATTTTTATTTTTTATGATTCTCGTATTTACCTTAGAAATAAGCAAACCAAATCAAGCTGTTATACACCTTTAAATATTAATCAGGGCACAGATGGCATATTTTATATGCACTTAAGATTGGCAGCCCTAGCGTGGAGCCATCCTGGTGATCGTTATCTCTCAAAGTGCGACAGTTATGGCGCCTTCCAACACTTTTAACTCCCTTTTTCTTTAATTGATACTTATGGGTGAGCGCCTAGATTGCCCGATAGAGGATAATGAGCTTTAAATGGCCACATTTTTTAATCAAGTGATTTAATAGATAATTTATGCTGCATAAGACTAATTATTACACGACGTTTATCTATATTTTTAAGTATTATAATATTTCTCAGTATTCTCGAAATATTTCTCCATTAGATGATTAAAAAATATAACAAAGTGTCTTGTTATTTCTAGTTAATTGAATATTTGATTCATTACCAGAGATGAGTAAAAATACGGCTTACACCATAATCTTCTTACGATATTTTCCTTGAGAATTTACTGATAATAATCTCAAAGGGAAAACTTTGTCTATTGTCTATCTAACACAACGTGATAATAAATTAGTTTATCCGTTAGGAGTTTCAAAAAATAGTTGTTCATAAGAACACAAATCATCTTAGAAACATTCGAGAGAGAATGGGCGAGAAGTCCGAACAAACAAGAAACTAGAGTTTTGCACACAAAAACAGATTGCCGAAATTCGAGTGGAAACCGTATGGCTGGAGGCAAATAAAGGCAAGAATGCGGTAAATTTCGCACCCTTCTTCGTCAATCTATGTTTTAGGTTCATAAATATTACTAAACTATTTACTGACATCTATCGCAAAACAAAGTCTTCCACTAAAAGCCCCTGCATCTAATTTTGTAACAGTAGAAATTGAAAAAATATTCTGTAGAGAGCTAGATAGCGCAGGCACTATACCAATGAAGTCACAACAGCAAATAGCTGAGCGGCGCCGGCGCGCGGATGTCGTTGGCTGCAGCTGAGTCGATATCAACATTTATTCACGAACGTCGGGAAATGCACAGGAAATTCTTTTGCCTTTTCTCATCTGATTTGACCCGGCCTAGACTGTTTGCATATAAACAAGATTTTAATCTGATTACTCTGTATTTACCTACATAACACTTAAAACTTAGTAATTAGTTTTTGAGGATTATACCTCTATTATACAGTTTAAAATTGATTGTTTAAAATACGTATGCCATTTAGCATACATAGATTATGAAACTGCGTCAAGTAATTAGAATATTATTGATTTACAACAGACGACTAAAGCTAAATAGACGAATTGAGATATTGATAGATGCACATTAAGTGACGAGTATAAATATTAAATAGGTAATGGAACTAACTCCACTAAAAACGCGCACTCCAAGTTTGTACCTTCCCAAATCCCGGCATGTATCTATGTTGTTTTTGTATTTCCAGTGACTCTGATTGATTCTCGAAGCGCTCCGAAGCGCCTGTTTACATAATAAATACAACAGGCTCACAAACGAGACTCAAACACAACAACACTACGGCTCACAAAAACTCCGGTGAAACAGAGCGATATTATGTTCGTGCCCTTTGCAAATTATTGAGTGCTCAATATTCTGTCGAGAGCCGTAAGTGTTTTGACTTGTGATTTATTTGGCAATTGTTTCTTATTATATTCTTTGTAACGATTATTTATGTGAGAAATAATACATTTTTTTAATAAAATACTGTAGAGTTGGTGATAAATGCGCTATATTGCAATGTGTGCAATAACTTTTGATCGTAGTTGGATGAAAGATTCTGAAATAGATTCATAAAGAAAATGTAGCTGTAGACAATTCAACAACTTACCTCTTATTAGATACTATTAGTGAAATTTTAGTGAAATTACTATTAGGGACTTAATCATAAGTTTATATTATCTATATCTATTGGAACACAATCCTTCACCTTCAAAGTCCAGTTCTCTATAATACCTAAATAAACTGTTTAACGATATTCAAATGAGCCATTTTCCTCACCAAAAAACATCTAAATTTAAATAACCGTGCAGACAGGGAATGGCATAATGCTCCAATATTCCATTAGAGCGGTCCAGCGCCGAACGCCCTAATTACAGGCGCGGGTTCGCTCCGGCGCGCCGCTCGCCGCTCGCCGCTCCGACGTCCGACGCTCTGACGCTCCACTGAGCGGCTAATTTTGCCAATTTACACATGAATATTCTCTTTGTGCTGACTGACTCCCGATAACCTGTGATCTGATGGCGAGCGCGGCTAGCTCTGTACGTGCGATGCTGTTACATGAAATATAAATACGACCGGCCAGTTCCTATTGGTACCCTGTAAATTACGTTCGTTTACTTAGAATGTGATAACATGAAACCATTACTAGAAAGTACTGCTTTGCATGTACTTATCACATTCTTTCCATTCATAATATGATACTATCAGGAAAGCTAATGCCATAAATGTAATTATGGCGACTCCAAAACTAATAGTTGTTCGCAGACGCTCGACGTAGTAATTATACGTCAGGAGAATGAATGGCGCTGAAAACTTAGCAGTGACGCTGCTGAAAGGGGAATTCCAGTTAATATTAATCCTTCACTCACCAGTACACGGGAAATCATGATCCGGTATCAGGCTGTATTATGTGCTGGCATATTTCGTGATAATACCTGTATGGTTGTCTAGTCCACTTGATTATTATAAATATATAATGCATAATACGTAATACTTAAGTATTAAACGGCACATTTTTCGGATTTCAGTATAAAACATAGAGCAATAGCAATACATCTAAATTCAAAAGAATAAATATCACAGTAGTGGTTTACTATTTTCGTCTACATTTCATCGTTTACCATTCATCAACCTTTTCTATCAACAGTGTGTACGAGAACAAATCAAAGGCAGTGTATATGAAGCTTATAACTGATGGAGGATGAATGCTAGCATCGATTGCGAGCCATGCTCTATCACGGTGATTTGTCTATCCATAACCGTGGCGGCGTATCTTCGTAAACGTTTCGTCAGAAATGTTTCATTTATACGCAAACACTTTATTTGCATTTTAGTTGGTATCGAGTAATGACTTCTGTTTGTTTTCTTGTCATTATGATTTTTCTTATTGTAATAAGTCAGTTGTAATAAATGTGTAGAGTATGATAGAGTGATGTTTACTTACAGTTTTTTTAGTGTCAATGATGATCTGGAATGGGAAGGAATTTTCATCTTTGTAATGTGATTCCTGATACTGCCTACTGATAATGAAAAACAATTTCAGTAAACGAATAAAAATTAAAAGAATTCCTTTTTGGTTCAAATAAGCTTTTATTATTTTCCCGAAAATAAGTGTACAGCCAGGCTAATATTCGGGGTACTTATCATCATGACTTGCCGTATCCTATAGGCTTCCCCTGGAAGGCTTCAAATTGAAGCGAATGAGTATCATATCACGTGTTTTCCCGTTAGTACACGCATGTCACGAGGCGTTGCTTGCCATCTCTTGTACAGATGACGGGCATGTTTATTCCGATGAATGGGGATTTTCCTGCTCGGAGATATGTTTATTTTGGAATCGCGATGTTCAAGGATTGAGGACCTACATATATGAATTAGTAAAGGTCATTTTTATTTTTTAAGTTTAATGAGCTTTATATCTTAATATATATAAATCTCGTGTCACAATGTTTGTCCTCAATGGACTCCTAAACCACTTAACCGATTATAATAAAATTCGCACACCATGTGCTGCAGTTCGATCCAACTTGAGAGATAGGATAGTTTAAACATGTAGGTACCACGGGCGAAGCCGGGGCGGACCGCTAGTTGTCCTATAATAATTTACTGCTGTATTGGTAGAACTAATATATATATATATACGGAGTATTAAAATTGCAATCCTAAGTGTTAATTAGGTACTAATTTTGTTTATGTCGTTAAAATGTCACTATTCTATCTTTGTTTTGTGAAGGTACGAATAAAATACCCAATTATTACATAATAAGGGTCGAATCTCAGTGTAACAAAGCTGTCTATTTAGTTTAATACGTTACAATAGATTCAACACGGCGCCTAGGGAATTTGTTACAGCCAAATATAAATTTCAGGTCTGTTTAATATCCGCGATGTTTCTTTGCGTGAATATTTCGTTGTTGTAGGATATTGCGTCCGTAAGTTACTTGCAGAGCGCGTTTTGTTCACAATAGCGAATAGCGACGATACTATATATTAATTGTAAGTTCGCGCGAAACGTCTCTCGAGATTTAATATAATTTTTCTTGAACTACAATAAAGTTGTATAAATAACGGGGCTGTATATTTATTCTGTTTATGTACAATGGAGCTATAAAGGTGATTGTATCAATAAGATTTTGCCATAATTTGCTTCCTTATCTTATCTATCTTTAAAAAGTCTTCCCTTTGTCTATACTAATATTATAAAGAGGAAAGGTTTGTATGTATGTATGTATGTATGTATGGTTTTCACGCATAAACTACTGAACCGATTATAATGAAATTTAGCACACATATAGAGGGTAACTTGGATTAACACATAGGATAGGTTTTATCCCGGAAATCCCACGGGAACGGGAACTATGCGGGTTTTCCTTTGAAAACGCGGGTGAAGACGCGGGCGAAAAGCTAGTATAACATAAAGTATAAAAGTAGTAAAACATAAAATATTAAATGAGTCGCAAATGCAATAGCGACCAATCTACAACCACTGTATCGATAAGCTAGACCATAGCTTAAGCAGGCTTTCTACTCACTAGAGGTAATAATAGATATTGTTGTTTGATATTCCAATTGACAATTGTTTAGTTTGTTTTTAATTTTAGGATAACGCAATCGACTAAAAAGTCTTTTTTAGAGCCTTGAATATCAATTGTTTATTTTATTAATAATTCGCGGATGTTTCAAATTCCTTACATAATAACTAGGACGTTTTTCACTTTTCATCTCTTAAATTAAATAGTGCAATTCCATAGATAATAATTCATGCCCGCGACACTTTTGTTGCTTAGATTCCTGCAACACTAACTTATTAATAATAATAATATCGTGATTATAGAGTACAGTTTTATAAATTATTATACCTTATGATGAATGTGAATAATCGATTGAACTAAACCTCTAACATACCTACCACTTAAAAGATTAAATTGTAACTATATTCAAGTGAACACAAAGACAATGTATGTATATGGACATGTGTATTGTGCTGTGTAGTGGCGGCACTGACAGTTTAGCTCAAGAGAGACGTTAGATTGTTCCGACGAGCCTCTCACCCACTTAACCGTGTCTTCACTCCGCACCAGCAGCTCGCTACAACTGCGACATTGTCGCCGCCGCCCCGCACATTGCTCGCTCAGCCGAGCGGCTGAACAGGACCGCACGTAACCACCCTGCAATGTATTCCGAACACGTAGATTGTTTCCGCACATTACGCAGTAAGCGCTGTTAATAAACGATAGGAATGTCTTTGAACGTTTCGAGTAAGATGTTGTCAAAACCAGAAATGGATGTCTGGTACACATGCAATATATTACAATGACATGTTAATTTAAAATTGCGGATGCGAAATGGGAATTAACAGAAAGGGATTCGAGGAAACATATGTCATTATAATGAGTTACCTATTTACTGATTTACGTAATTCGTTAACTTACTTTAATTATTCTGGGAAATGTACATGTTTCTTCTGAAAACGTTCCATTTATACAAACAATTGTTTCACTTGGTTCTAAATTTAACTCAGCATGTGACTCACTTATTAATATTAAATTACCTAATTAATTATACTCATATTAATAATTGCAAACGTATATTTTTAGTAAGAGTTGCTCTACCTTCTCTGTGTAGGTAAATTCTAATAGACATTATGTAAGTTTTGACTGCTTGTCGCTTAACGAATTTTTTTCTTATTTAAAAAGAGCATATTTTACCAATTGTACCTATGGAAATGAGAAATTTAATGATTAGGACAAATTTCCTCAACAGAATGTCAAGCTAAGGTTCGCAGCAATACGTTCTTGCAAAACTCACTTTTCTAATCCACTCCACAAACATTTCTTCTAAGCATCAAAGCGAAAAACAGAAGTTTGGTGCCATTGTTTTGTCTAAACAATGCCGTGCGGGAGGAGCCGTGCCGCTGAGTTGTCGGCAAGTTTGCGGCGGCGCTCAGTTGTGCTGGCCAACAACTATCCAGGACTGCTGTAGGCAGATTACAACTCCTGGCTACGCTCCTAACTTCGTAAGGTGAAAAGGCTGTTGAATTATAATATTAAACATATGTCATGACAGTGTGTGGACAATATGATCAGACAAAAGCGGTAAGACAAAAACGTTAAAAATATTCATAGTGAACATACCTTTCTCACGTAGCTAAAGAAGGAATTCGAATATTCATAATATATTTTATTTATAAGTGTGTGTAGAACAAACAAAACTTAACTATAAAGCGTGCAAAAAGTATCAAACTAAAAACAATAATTAATCATTTCATTTCATACTCGAAATTTCGGTCATAGCCTTGTAATTTCATATTGAAATCACCTGTATATTTTGTACAATACTTGAACATAACTTTACGTAAAAGTCACGATAAATTATTCGTACAAGTAATCATGCCGCCTCCCCCCCCTCCTCGCCCGCTCCCCCCAGACCACAGACCATCTACCAATTACAAGTTTCGCACAAGTTCCAACTAAATGAGAATTAATTTTGTTGTTGACTCAGTTGGTGGCATTATAACTCCATTGAAACACGATGATTAGTTTCCACATATTTTGTTGCGCAACATGTTGAGCCACTTTGTTTGCTATTTATGCTTTTTGTTACGCATCAACTAAAACAATAATAAAAAACGAGTCGAACTATAATAATCCTTAATTATTCTAATCGTAAGAAACTTGTGTTCAATAATCACAAATCATAATATTATAGATGTTGAGAATGGAACAATGGAAGTTTACACGTTCTTTCGTGGTACTTTCCACGTTTGTGGTACATACTTCTATGGAGATGATGCGTATCTGTTGTACATAAACTGTAGAATCGAGTTTTCTAGATAAAAAATCCGTTCTTCTCCAAACGTATGTATATGTTGCTGCGCTGCAGCTGCGGCTGCGCTCCGCGGTTTCACCCGCGTGGCTCCGCTTCTGTTGGTCTTGGCGTGATGATATATTATAATAGCCTATTTATAGCCTTCCTCGATAAATGGGCTATCCAACACCGAAATAATTTTTCAAATCGGACCAGTAGTTCTTGAGATTAGCGCGTTCAAACAAACAAACAAACTCTTCAGCTTTAAAATATTAAGTATAGATTATTATGACGTCTTAATTTTCTATAGTAAAATTCCGAATCGAAATTAGCCACGGTGTCTGAACGATGAGATATTTCCGATATTATATTTGATAAATCCGAAGCACATTATAATACTAATTATTTGTGAAAATTTGTATTATTCTTCTGCCACAAATCACAAATCCCACTTGAAGCCGAGTGTTTGGTCTACGAGCTGTTTGAGCCCTCGACTCTCCTGAAAATATCATCTGTGCCTGGACGAAGCGAGGGATATTGACGTCTGTATTATAATCTCTTTTTAATGAAAAGCAATTACTTTGATAATTGCCACTGAATTTTAATAAGATTCCTTTTAACTTATGCTAATTAATAATTACTGGGCAATCGTAATAATTTTTCGAGCAGATAATTGGAACGTTAATAGGATTTATCGATCTTCCGTATCATAATTATTTTTATGACATTTTACAAATGTTATTTTATAGTCTATATGTATAGCTGATACTTTTTATAATACTATAAACTTGAATTAAATGCCAACTAAAAAATTGTCTAGATCAGAGTTATCTTTAATATCGTAAAAATTGAAATTCAGCAGCAAATTCCAGAAAACAGACCATTAATTTTTATGAATCGCTGATCCATACAAAATAACTGAAACACAGCTTTATTATCATTAATCATTTGCTATAAGTTGTACCGATGTTTGGATTCACTTACTTTGTTTACCATAAATGTTTTTGACAAATAAAAAAAAATATAGGTATTAAAAAATTTAGAAGATTAAAAAATTGACGATGTCGATTGTATAATTTGGATCAAATTGACACATACAATAATTGACAGTAATATAGTATTCAGACTGAAATAACAATGAATAATTTCAGTGCCTTTGCTAAAAAGTTATAAGCGAAATTTATTTTTCTGTTGTGTTCCATGAGGATAAAATATTTAAAATTCTCTTATAAATAAATAATGAAAAATAAATTTGGAGAAAAAGCGAAATATCGTAGGAATAAATCGCTTTATAGTTGACAAACCTAACTATCCACATGTAAAACTTAACGTAAAAGGATAAAATATAAAATAGATAGTTAGAACAACACCATACTGTGCAGAGAATATAAAAAGAGGCTTTGTGTGCAAATGTGCGGCTTGCGTGTTCCTGCGTGCGGCGGGCGGCGGGCCCGCGATAAGCGCTCGCTCGTACTCGCCTTTGTTATTTATGAGACACTACTCCTCCTGCGTATCTCGTATGGGCTCACATTACCCATACCATTTAACCTATCGTATTCAATGGACTATTGCCTTCAGGCTTTAATGTTAGCCGTAATTAGTATATACACGTCTAACACTCAGACACTAGAAACTATCTACGTGCTATTGTTCCGGTCGCCTACCATTGTTAGTATATCAATGCGTTCATTATAAATTGCTCGTAATTAATACAATATGCAGAAATAATATTATAATCTGCAAAGTAATTCAAAATGAAATAATATATTCAATTACTCAATTCACGTGAACTCTATAAAATTCCTACTTACACACAATGCAAATGAGATTCAAATAATTCGATTTTCCAAAAAATATTATAGTCAAAAGACTCGAGTCAATTAAAACTCATAGAGCCGAAGCTCAATAAAACAGTAATTAAAAACATTTTGATAGGAACGAACCGGTAGCAACAGTACCATTTCAAAGGTTGACTCAAAGAGGTTGTTTTGAGGAAGATTCGTAATTTCCGGCGCTCGGAACCGCCATTATATAAATTTTAAGACGCGCTTAATCTAGGATCAGGCTGTCTGCAGCGTCAGACTTATGCCGTCTCCCGGAGATATAAAAACTTTTATTCACATTTTTATGGACACGAATATTTGTTTTGAACATAAGTACTGATATTACGTTTACTTGCGCTAGAATAAGTAGTTGAATACTGCTGTGAACAAAAACTATGAAAGGAAAAATAAGTTTGTTATTAATGTGAGTTGTGTTACATAATGAAGAGGCAATTCATACACTCATATTTCTCTGTAAACAAATGAGCGGTGAGTACCCTCAACAAAAACTATCTAAGGTAAACGAAGCTATCAACGACCCATCGAAAATCTGAAGTTATTACCGACCTATAAAAGTAATTCGAAATTTAAACGTTTCCAGAACTATTCTAGCTATAGGTAGGCAAAGTTATACACGAATGTATTACTTGAGCATCGTATACTTTTACGTTAGTGTGAGTAACTGTGCAAAAAAGAGTTAAAATAAGTAAGTTGCTGCGGGGTAGCGTGGACGCAGGACGTGTCGTACTGTTCCGCTGTTCCTTCGGGTAAGTACTGTGATTTATCTTTTTAAGACATTTACAAACAAATGACATCTATACTTTAATTTATATTACTAAATGTCAATGCATTTAAGTGTCAACTTTTCATTTCTTACCACATTTTATTAATAAAAAGTAATTTGAAACGATAAAACTTTAAATTAAAATGGGACGGTGTTAGCTTCACCAGTTTAAGTCGTGGCAGGTATCAACGACCCATAAGTCGGCAATGGCAGCAACGTAACTTTTTGTTTTAATTTTCTTTTATGTTATTGTATCACACTAACACAAGTGGTTTTATGGACCAGTTTAAATCTAAGCTATGAGTCTTCATAAAAATCTATTATGTAGCGACTAAACTTTTTTGTCTAGTGTTTACCTTTTAGCGTTGTCAATTTATACAAAGTTATGATATTTTTCGAGGATCGATATCGAATAGTTACAGTAGTAAATCATTGTTTTTTTTTTGTTTAAACAATATGCATTTGTTCATATTTTGTATGACATTAATCAATTATAATCTATTTTATAGTCTGATGGTCAAATGAATTAAAATAACCATTTTTTTTATGGATCGGTAATACAATTTAGGTTTATACTTACATACTTTATTACCGACCCATGTGGGTCGGCAATAGCAACTAAAGGAAGCTATTACCGATCGAATATAGATTGTTTAGTTTCTCATCTACTTTTATGACATAATAGGTGCCTATAAAAAAATGCTTCTTCTTCATGGTTAAATTAACATAAAACATATAATTATATTTTTTTCCAGAAATATGGAGCCACAAAAGCGGCGAAAAGTATACAGTAAAACACAACACGCCGAATCAATCAATCAAATAGCATAAGGAAATATCTAACAGCCGTACAAATAAACGAGTTATAACATTTTATGAAAAGAATAAACGAAGAATAAGGAAAAATCATACA
>CAJQZM010027581.1:0-15997 GCA_907164665.1 Colias nastes | reverse complement strand
CTATATAATATGCTTATCTTTATATTTAAGCTTATTTAAATTCTAATCAAAAATGATAAACTGAAAAGTTTTCAGTCCAAAACATGACATCATCTAAAAGCACGACCAGTGGAAAAAGTTTTAAGGTTTTTTTGGTATAATCTACCAGGTACGGAATCAACTAAAAATTGTAGTCAATGTCTCCTAGCTATTGAACAACACTACCATCCTCAAAATCGATAAGCCATGACGTCAATACGAAAACAATGACACAGAAATAATAGAAGTGAAATTGCCCGACATGCTATCGTCTGAACAAAGATATTATACGCTACCGCAATCACACTAATTAATTTATGAATGCGCAAGGTGTGTAATGTGTATTTGGATATTTGGTAAGGACAAGAATAATCTTAAATATAGTAAAAAAACACGCTTTACGATAAAATAAACATATTTTTATTTTTTGTTATTCAGAATAATACCTAAGACCAAATTATTGTATCGTCACCGATCCTTGATTACAAACGAGTTACATACAAACATACAGGTGAAGCTTATATTATAAGCGTGTTAAAAAGATAACTCGTCGAAACTCTTCTAAGATAAAATTCATTAGAAATGCAATTTCGCATAAGCAAATAACAGAATAATATATAGAATAAATTCTGAATAACGAGTTTCAATCAACTATTTTAAAGAATTAATTGTAATAGCTACAAGTTCAATTCATGAATATCTAGACTAAATATTCATGAATTAAATTGAAGACACAACCCGGATCTTGATAACATGCAAAAATGTATTTATTATCGCAAAAGATCTGGTGATTTCTATGTTAAAGTCGATGATATCGAAAAAAGCTTTTAGGAGCGATTTGCAGTGCTCATTACAGATACATTATAATATGTAATCTTTTTAATGGTTTATGAGATAATAAGTAATGATTTACATTTAACAATAAAATAAAATAATTTAGAATTACTATTATTACCTAAGTAAATAAAAAGCACGAGTGTGTAATAAGTGCGGTAAAAGAGGCTAAACTTACACCGAAGTTAGAACCAGACCAACTTAGTATAAAGTTTTCAGAATCGGGTTGAATTTTCAATTTCCATTCAGCCTAAATATGGACTTCTTCATAAAATTGTCCAATAACAAACTACATGGTTTGAGCAGAACAATTTGGATTACACAAACGTAAGTTTATTTATATAGTAAAAACCAAAATGTATCCAACGTTTTTGAATCTTTCGCCAATAGAAAATTTATTATTCTTATGAGACTGAGACAAAGAAATTCCCAAGTCAAGCCGGGTAGAGGCTAGTCTCATATAAGTAAATACGGCAAACAATGTAACGATCATAAAGTGTACTTAAATGACACATGATTGTATTAAATTTACTACCCACACTTCATACGACACAATATAATGAATAATTATCGTCTGAGGCTTTAATTTATGCTAACCGCAATATTATTTGCGTTTGAATTTATCGAATACTAAAATTATAAAATCTATGCTCAAGGGAAAATACCCCAAACAACAGGACGACAACATAAAATAATTGAATTACCTCTATTTACTTTACTAAGTACAGTTGTACAGTAGACGCAGAATTTCCTGTACCTACCCCAAGAGAAATAACGCAATCAAGAGTCCGATTTCCAGAAAAGAAAGAATGTTAAACAAATTTGTTTTGCAAGTCTTCAGTTTCATTTATCTATAAAAAAAAATCATAAAAATATCCCTACCAAATATTGTACTATTGCTTGCAAAAACAGCCCTATCTAAAAGCTCAATTATCCGCCCTATAAACGCACACGTACCTTTAGTTCTAGCAGCGGCAAATCCAAATAAACAACACGGAACAACGAAAGCGCGACAAAGTTTGGATGCGGCAAGTACGTATAGCGCGACCGCAGCGCGGCGACGCCTGTCTCCGACTGGCAACTGGCTGGCTAGCAGCTAGGATGCAGCGTGCATTGTGCAAGCGAGTGCATCGATTCCACACCGGCAAACACACCGACCAGACACATAAAAATTGCAATAACATTTTATTTCCTTCTCAATTTTACTTAGTAGACGAAAGCCGTTTTCGTAATGTATAGGGGATGTTTATTGAATTCCAAGATAAGGTTGTATTTTCAACTTCGGAATGTGAAGTTTAAATTTGTTCTTTTCTCGTAAATTCGATAGTACCTAACAAGAAAAACAACGAAAACTAAGATTCATTAGGTATTTAACTTTAAGAGTAAGCTTAAGATAAAAAAGCAATAGCTCTTTTGTCATTTTAAAACTTTACTTGTATTACTTATTTAAGTACTTCAAGAATTATCACGTTAGCCTAAGTAGTTTTTGAAAATGAGATGTTGAAATTTCTTCGGTCGTCTTTTAGTTCTGAATAAAAGATCTTTCATCTTTGTATTTTTCATATAATTTATTTACTTTAGTTTAAAACTAATTTCAGTACGCTATAAGAATACAAAATATAAACCTAACTTACCTAATAAATTCGCACACTCGAAATAAAAAGCCCTTCCAATAAAATCATCATAATAGCACCATATCCATAGTTCGTTTACTTACAATATTTTAGCATGATCATTAGGGCGTGTGCAGACTGTAGCACAGAGTCAACGTATCCCGCGAGTGGCGATGACCCCACGGGTTTTCAACTGCACTCTATTAAGTTACTCAGAGAACTCAACGATTCGGATTTGTAGTCAGACTACAAAGTTCTAGCTACAGAAGTAGGATTAACTTTGATTAACTTTTTAGTTTGTAACGTGCAAAAGTTTATGTTAGCCGTCTTGACACTTTTGATGTGTTAATAATTTTTGATGTTTTTGAATTTTGCAGGATTTCGACGTTGACGGCCATGAAGCAAAATCTGCGGGGATTCAGAAGTCGCACATGATGCACAATAAATGTGAGTAATTGTAATTAGATACATTTGGGGATAACTAACACTTGGGGATACGGGAAATCTAAGAGCAATAACGTTACTCTGTCCATTATATTATTTGCTTTTTGACAGCTTCACGCCTATGTAGGATTGTATTGTCTATGTTAAAATGTCATACAAATAATTATCGTACTTCATGGACAGGTCCCGCCCACTTAGTGATGCCTACACAGAATTATTCAATGATGGGTCGATAGATTAAAATAATCGATAGAAATACTCTGTAAAATATATCCGATACAGAAAAACTCTTCTATAATGTTATATAATTTAAACGTAAACACAACAAAATTGTAAGATAGAAACCAATAAATAATAAAATATTAGTTTATTTTAGTTTTAACATACAATGCATAGATATGTGGTCTTATTATTACATATCTTATTAGTACGTTTACGTTGTAATTATTATTTACGTACCTGATTCGATTTATGATAATATTTTGAATTTATAATTGAAATGGTATCACAATCGATAATCTTTTGAACATCACTTCTGGTATCACCCGTCGAGCTGTCAAAAAGCAATTCTTATAGTGGACAGACTATAAATATATGCCATCATACATCCGCTTGAAATGAGCGAACTAAACAACAAGCATAATTTCTTTCAAATATTTTAGCTACTATACGTATGAGCAAAGCTCAAGTTAATAAATGACCGATTGGTTATCTAAACGCACAAACAACCTTGCTACAGTAACCGCTAAACTGATAGTTCACGAGCCCTGACACCGATATACAGTAACGAAATGCACACAATCCCACCTGCAGTGTAACTGTTATACGCGTAACATTATTTTACTGGTTTTAACACCACTATCATATTTTGTATTGCGGTTATCATAACGCCCCGGGAAGTGGCAAGTCCACAGGCAATTCTATGTACTGGCGTGTGACGTCAGACTTCGGAGCAATAGTAAAGGCAGTGCGTGGGCGCTGCCGTCAATATGCTTTTTTTTTTAAATTGCGGTTCAGTGTTTCCTGCGTTTTAATTGGAGAAGGAATAAAGTATCATAGAAATCTAAATTACAAGGCAGAGAATCTAAATTCATTTATTTAGATTCCTGTGGTATGTATTCACAACGGGAGGTATATTTAATACAATAATTACGTATGTCTTCTTTCAAAACGAAGACTTACAATAATTGTACCAATATGTTTTTTAGTTATGTTAGTATATTATTAATTCTTTTTCATCTAATTTATCTATTCTGATTTAAATATTTATTGTTAGTCTTACCCATGGTGAATTAACCTTGACGATGTTACCAGCGTACCTATAGCAGAATAAAGTAATTATATAAAAGATAATTACAAATTAATTCACATCTTAATTATTTCAAATGCATGCACATGAGTAAACAAAACTGTTTAGGTACTCTTGTAATCAGACTAAAAGCATAACTAAACTTATTACTCTAATGGGAATGTTCTGAATTCAACAAACTTTAAATAGTTAATTTTGGTTAACAATTTATTTCATAACCTTTGGTTCAATATTGTGCATGAAAGAGGGATATTTTAAATTATAATAATATTTAGATTATTTCATTTAAACTTATATAACTACTTATTAAAATAGCATTGTTTTGCAGGAATAGGGAAATACAGTATAAGGATATTCTTGTTCAGTTAAAATTATTTACATATTTTAAATTAAATACATACCAAATCAGGTGCAATAGCAAGCCAGTACATAATAAATACTGACTAATCTACAGTATCACAGTGGTGATTAGTAGCTTATCATTTTAATTAATCAAGCATCAAAAACACTTCAGTGACTGGAGTATTAGGTTCTCAAGCGAAAACTATTAAAATATCAGCTCAATCTACACGCTCGCTCTTAAATTATTACGGGTAACAGAAGTTGGAAGTATGTTAAACACATTTTCGCTGCCACTGGCTAGAATCTATTATGGTAATAAGGGCTTGCTTTTAATTAAGCAACTGCATAAGGAAGTAACAACATGCTCAGTAGCTCTGCACCAACGAATCAATTCACAAACGCACCTCATTAATGTTGCCGTTTTGTCTCCAGCTATCACTGTCACTTTTATGACGGTCTCTATACCAATTTCGATACTTCGGAGAAAGAGCCTAAAAGAAAAAAAACACTGCTATATTTAATAAACTGCTATTATTCTTATAAACAATGTCAACTTAGAAACCCTCTGGTCAAGATCAAAGCAAAAATCGATTCCCAAAGACCCTGAATAGATACGTCTTAAATTATTCAAAGAAACCAAAGTGTTTCACGATGAATGCTCGGGCAATAAAACCAATGTAATATTCATTGCGTCTAATTTAACCAGCCTTTAATGGAAAGTGCACTTAAAGAATCGTAAAATCATGATAATGGATTTATTTTTAGACGTATTAAAGTGATCTTAATGTGTCTTGTGAAATATATTTCTATATTTACATACTCTATAAGCTCAGTTTGATTTTCAAGTGTTTCTATTTAAATGGGTTAATTGTTTACTTTACAAGTCAGATTACTCTACAGGTAATTTCTACAGATATGATAAATAGATGGTTGAATGAGCATAGCCAAGTAAATGTTATCATGATTATAATTTGTTTCTTAAAGAAACGCAGATATATAAACTAAAATGGCGAAATAATGTAATCAAAATTATTAAATAAAGAAATAGAAAGTGTTAACGGCGACATTCAGGCTCCATACATAACTGAGGTGTTGTCTTTTGGGGGAAAGTGTGCAACTCAGGTGCGGGTGAAACGAAGGGGTCATTGGACAACTATGAGAATAAACTTTCTGGATGCTAAAATAACTTTAAGAGTATAATACAGGTACAAGCGTGATAGCATTATCTAAGACCTAAACCATTTCTTCGAGATATTGTCTAGACGCTAGCATATTCATCACAGACTTTTTCTTCTAAATTTCCATCATCAAAGAAATCTTTAATGATTAAAATGCAAATGTTTTTAGTAATGTTTGCTGTTTGTTGTTCTAAAAGCCTCGTCCCTTATTACACTTTCTTTAATATTCAATTGAACTCATCACTGATTACTAGCCCGTTGTCAATGCTTTTAATAACGGTATCATTACAGCATGAAGGCCAACGCTATTGGAAATGGCATTGAAAAAATTATATGTCATAAAGAACGTTTGCTGCGAATACAATCACGCTATCGAAGGAAATATTTGAATTACCATAGATACTAAAACTATAGTTGTGCGAACAATTTCAGGTACAATATTAGATTCTGTGATATAATCACCTTCATCAGACCTAATTTTGTTCCCTTCACTGATGATATTTTTTTATATTATATATTAAATAGTTATAATCTTACGGTAAGACTTGTCTACAAGTTAGAGGCTACTAATAAATAAACAATTCATAAAAAATAACAGATAGGTATAGCCTTAAAAAATATATACCTTTCTTAAAAGTGAATTTGAAAATTAAAAAGAAATAACATAAAAAAAGATCATATAATGCGAAAGCAAAAACTGGCTTAAAATAGAAACAATGAAAACTATTGCCATTAATGAGGTGAAGAAAGGGTGAAGGTGTAGAAAAAGTTTAAAAACTAATTAATAGTGTCATATCAGCACGCTACAATCGCACCGGTTAATTATACAACAATATATAATAGGGTTATGTATAATGTAGTGAAACGCACAGCTGCAACTCGACCGTAAATTACAATGGGAATTACTTACTAAGCCTCAAGAGTTTATGTATATGCATAGGTGCATTCGTAGACTGTAAGTTTGTTATTGTTCAAATTGGATCATTATGGGGCAAAATATGGTATAGTTACCTCAAGCAACTTCTATTACACCAAAACCAACTGTTAATTTGATAAGGATACCCAAACACATCAATTAACTGAATTATTCATATCTTTCCATCTTAATGGTCAAATCATCACAGTTTTAATATTGAAGATTATCTAAGGAATTTTCTTTGTTCAGAGTCAAGATTAGTCGTTCTGTTCGTCTTTGTCACGCAAGAAATATAAAATTATCCATAAAAATCCTCAAATATCCCCTGGGAAAGCTACACGATGCTCGGAGTTTGACTAACAATCTAATTACCTTTGGAGCAATTTTCTCTGTCGTTATCTGCATGCTCCGACGTAATATAAAAATAGCATTAATAGTTAATCCATATTCCATGTTCAGACGGTATTATTACGTTATATTAGGAATTATGTTGGATCTGATAACTAGCTGTTTACCACATCATAAAGTGTAGTTATACTTACTCGTATCTATTATAGTGAATATACACTCTAACGTGTCTCTACCTATCTGATATTCGATATCTGTAACATTATTAGTTATTCGTTAGTTTAATTTGAATTTTCCATATATATCTACCGGTACAATTCTCTGATGATTATTCCTAAACACTTGAAAAAGTTTATATAAGTACATAAACAACTTTTGATTGGCAGCCTTGAGTTTTGTTGACAAACCGTATAATTTTCTCGACTATATGACCAACTAACTACATGACTGTAAACTGTAGTTCACCATTGTTCCTTTAAAACGAATAACTTTGCAATGATTACGTTACATTCTGAAGCAGTAGCGAACGGCACAGGCCGCCCACACGATGCACTCATCTCATGATTAGATGCATATTATTAGTGATGGATTGATGCATTTAGAGCACTTGAACCCGACACGGACAATCGAGAGTGACATGTGTTCTTTGTTTTGCTCTATGTATTCTGTTCTTTGTCTGGGTGGTGGTTGCGCAATGAGTATGAAGTTGTTTCTATAAAGATAAGTTCGTATATGCTCAGGATAAGGTTTTGTGAGTACTCCAGGTTGGTGAAGGCATCAACCAAGGAAGGATCAAATAGCAAATCTCGCCTCACAATTTAAATGTCGGTGATCAATGTGGAATATTAACAATATCCTTTCAAAAACAACAATTTATTTTATAATAACAAAGAACAACTACTGCAATAGAGGAACTAATAAGTTCATTTCAAACGTTATACTTTGAAACTTCGTCGCAACTGCAACGTTATATTATAAAGAAAACTATAACAGTATAAAATTTTCACAAAGTAGGATTTTAATACTATAAGATCCATTTGAGAACTATTGAACAGCACTTGTTGTTTTATGAAAGAAGCTGGTAAGTATGTTAAAATTCAGAAAAAAACACTGGTTAAGAAAAAATCTAAAACTTGTAAAATTTAATTTAAAAAAGCAGACAGACATAAAACGACGAGCGTAACACCAAAACACATCAGTATGGCAAGTCTGGTGCAAGTAAATTAGGTATAACATACAGCAGACTAAATTGCCAACAATTCCTTTGTCTGCCCCGACGGAATCCAGCATCCGAGTTATATCCACGTTATGGCGAGCCGAGACAACAAAGGAACTCAACAAGTGCAGCCAGGGTGCAACCGGGAAATTGGAGGGCCGAGGGGTCCCCTGGAATAGGGCTGTCACTTTGTTTATTACTTCCTTTGTTATTTTTTCATATTCAAAACGGTATATAGTGTTATGTGATTTGGTGTTATGTTGTATAGTATGTTCATAAATGGAGTATTTTCATTAAGCACTACTACAACGGATACGTATAAATAAGGCAGAATGTGACAAAAGCATACTAAACTTAATAACCTAACCCAAACATTCTGTATATGGCAATATTGTGACTAAGTGCCTACTTCCAAACAAATCCTCTTCGGTAACAAATCTTTACATTTTAATTGTCTATAAAAGTATAAGCTTTCGACTAATGATAATGGCAGTTGGAAAGCCCTAGATAAAACGGATACCTAGCCGGGAGGCGGTAGACGGTACGCTAGTGGCAATTATTTGTAGTGTCTGCTCTCTGTTGTACCCCCGCAGACGCTATGTTGTGACGGCGGGTACGGTTTAAATATTTTGCAGACGGAACTTAACAAATACTTATAGGTATAGGTATGCTGAGCACAAATATGTATTGAGATTTGAGATTCAGTTGTACGCAAAGAAATACTTGGCAAACCAACGTCGCATTCGACTAGTCTCTGTTAATTTAATTAGTAAAAGCACTGGAGTTAAAATTTCCTATCTTAAATATAATCACATAGGTATGTAGATAAAACTGTATCTTTTAAGCTAACGGCTATCGTGGTTAATTAAATTTGAAGATATTATGCCAATTGGACAGTAACAGTATGCTCCGTGGATTTAACCCGTTGTGGGTGCCGGCAACGACGTTGTGCTGCGGTTAATTGCTAATGTTGCACTTTTTGTCATACTCTGATGTTATCATTGCTTATGCACTTTTTACTTACATATTTGTAAAAGTACGTTAAGCTCTCTTCGTGTCTATCTTTGCTAATAATGAGAGATTTTTCTATGCATGGCTAATCTCTGGAACCATCGATCGGTTAACGGTTTTACTACAACTAAGTCTGTAATTAAGATATCTTGGTGAACAAAGACGCAAGTTTCCGTTATCCGTTTCGAACGAAACAAAATTTACTCTATTACGAAATACATTTCCACGCTTAATGAACTTAATTAAAATGTAGTTAAACGTTTTACAAATAGCAATTTAAATTTTAAATTGCTATTATTGCTATTTGGTTTGGTAATGTATAAATAAATATTTATACATTACCAAACCAAATCAAATTGTACATTTTAATTTGAATGTAAACGTTTGCCAATAACCAGTGTAGCACAAAAAGACAGTTAAATGTGAATGAACCCCGTTTAATAATAATTTAAAGAGCTGGTTTTGACCTGACCCAACCTCGTTGTTGTTGAGCTGAATAATGTCCCATGTGAAAAAATATTGCGTCATTCAAATGTGGCGTTTATACCAATCTCAGATATTAAAACGGCAATCTGAAAAGTATATGTAAATAACAATAGATATTTAGATGTTTAATACTAACGCGAACGCTCATAAACATACCAAACTTATACAAACCATCACTTCTGCATTTTGATATTAAAAGGATTCTTTATTCGTGCAGCAATACATTTTAATTAATGGTTGCTGCTTTGCTGACGGGGAGTCCTTTTTGCCACCATTGCTATATAATATGTATATTTTTTTTTTTCCTGTTCTGTGTTAGATTATTAAGATTTATATTTTTGTAATTGGTGGCAAATAAAACACTTTCTATTTCTATTTCTATTTCTATTCCCCAAAATTAGAAGGAGTATTATTATTTATTATTTACCCACCTACCTTTATTTATTTTCTGGTCTTATAATAACGAAGCAAATAAAGAGGAGAGCGGGTCGATAATATATGTATAATACAACCCCTTTCTAAAGCATTTCTGTGAAGACTGCCACTCAATGGAAATTGAAAACAATACAATTTCAAGAACTTCTATATACATGTAAATAAGTATGAATAATAAAATACGAGCTCTGGAAAATCGTAAAGTTGCAACTGTCTCCCTAATTTTATTAAAATAAAATGTATTTATATTGAAAAAAATATCATCACAAAAATATGATATAAATTGTGATTCTTTTAGCATTTTAAAAAATCAAACTAACAATAGAGCACGCTTCGTCGATTCGAAATTACTTAACTCATATTACAAGCGGTAAACACCAAACAATGCAATTTGTTAAGGTAAAAGCGAAAACCTTTTAAAAGAAATATCAAACTAAAAGACAATGGATTTCAAGTTCCTCTTCCCCACAGAAACGAGGTCAAAAATGCAGCCACGGCTGGCATCATCGAAGAAAGCATTGACCTATATTTACAGCGTGCAGTACTTGACTTTGTTTTTCCTACATCTATTTTGTAACATTACAAAAATAGCTACAATCGATATATGACGTCCTAGTAGACTAGACTTATAGTATTGATCCGGAAATCTAGACGTTCCAACAGCTGTTTTCTATTTTGGTCTTCACAGATAGAATCCATGTTTATTATACGGGTTGATATAATGCGAGAGGTATAAAGGCTGGTTCACACTTTGATTAGTGTGAGTGCAGGTGATTAGTGCGAGTGCAGGTGTGTAGTGCGAGTAGTGTCCAATTCAACTGCGAGTGCAGGTGATTAGTGGGAGTGCAGGTCAATGGTGCAATTCGCGACGCTACACACTACGCTAAACACTAAACACTAAACACTCGTGTCCAGACGTGTTTAGGCAGGCACACTGCGAGTGAGGGGGAAGGGAGGGCGCGCGGGACGTGGCTACTCGCAGTCCACTCGCAAAAAAATAGAACACGCTTCTATTCACTTTACTACACAGCCTACTAAACACTTGCACTAAACAGTCGCTGTCCACACGTAGTTACTAAACACCTGCACTAATCACCTGCACTCGCACTAATCAAAGTGTGAACCAGCCATAAGGCATTTTGGTTCAATGTAAAATATCCTTTATCCGAACCGACTTTGAACAGAAAAACTCTTTGTTTTGGCACCGACGAAAATACCTACGTGTGTTTTATTTCCAAAGAGCTTTAGATTCCTATCCCAAATCCTGCTCAGGTGTATTGATTTCAAATCCTCGACCAAAACAAGTTGGTTCGTTTATAAAAGTGTTTGTTTTCATTCGCTCCTGTGCGCGCAAACCGATAACCTGTGACCTAGTTAAAGCTGGAACATGACCCCAGTTGACCCCACGGCCTAGGTTAGCGTCACCCGCATCCCTCTCGTCGGCAGCCTTATCAACATTGGGCTGAGATCTTGCTTTCATGCTTTAGTACCTATGGGACACTTCTGTTTGTACTGTTACGTGCTTTATACATGTCCCAAATATTGAGTAGACCGTAATGAATATGTCCAGGATTTTTTTCTTCTGGTAAATGTTAAATTGTTGTGGTGACTTTGTTTTAAAAAATTGTTGACAACTGTAAACTATAAAGTAATTTAAATCCAATCTAAACTCGGCTTTCGCTAGTCTGTGTACTAAAAACATTTCTACTTTTATGTCATTTGTTCCACTTCACTCCGGTTAGTTGTAGTACGGGTGAAGAGATGATTGTCCACTCCCGTTAAAAGGCTCCTGCAATCTTGGTAATTGATAATGGGTCATAAATCCGAGCTCATTAAAGCGGAGTGGACAGTGGACAGTTGAAGCAGGTTCGTAGACTCGTTCGTACCAGATTGCATTTGGAGACGGTAGCGAGCGACCCAATTACAGAGGAAATTATTTGATACCAACTGTCTCATAAGTTCCATTAAATGCTTCGATATGAGCCTGCAATCTATTTGTTGCTGACTACAGCGGATAACGTGGTGAAATAATATGCGCGGCTTGGAAATTACTTTATATCCAATTAAAGATTATCCAGCAAGCAAATCGCTCGCTCTTTATCGTCTTGTCATAAAAATAAAAATGGAATGTAAATTATAATGGATGAATGCCTAGCCAAGCGCGAACATAATGCAGAAATGAAATCTATCTATAATCTATATTAATGTCAACTTCAGCGCTTCATCCAAGTAAATGTTGTGTATTAATTCCCTCGACATACCTGCATTCTGCAAGATCGGCGAGCTTGTTTCGACGTGCAATTTGCGTCATACAGCCCTATAAATAACTGAGAACGATGCTTCAGGAGAGATAGAACGGACGCCAATAAGCAACAATGAATTCCACGATATGATCGCTTATAATGATATCCAACTAGATGGTTATTATCGACAGGCTAGCTCATCTATCTTATTCTTAAGCGGTGATATATTAAGCTTGGAAGTACGCAAATCGTAGATAAGATCTCTCTCGGTAACGCGAAGAGCACTTTAACTTGCACGATTTATGAGTACGAGCGGCCGAGGCCGAGAGATGGGAAATAAGTGGCCATACTTTTATCTTTAAATAGCACATAAACATATTTCAACTTTGACGAATTGCATTTAAAAGCAATTGAGGTCAATTCCGCATTTCTTTGGATAAAATCAAATTTAGCTGAGATCAGACATGTGAAGCACGATTGTTATTGTTCTGAGGTTGATGAACGGTCGTGAATCATTAAATAAATTGAGATTAATGCAGTTTATTCCTGTATGTATATTCAGTGATAAAGAGCACTTAATCATCCTCAAAAGTGGACGACACACACACAATTTTGTTTATAACTCTAAAGAGTTAAAACTCTTCACATTGATTGCACAAAAATGTATCTAGTAAATACTCCTTTTATGTAAGTATCTGAAATGAATGAAAATAATAATAGATCTTATTACTTCAAAGAAACAAATAAAACTGATCATTGTTAATACGAACCACGTACAGCGCTACTTAAACGTAACCACGTAACCATTGCAAAAACTGCGTCATCAAGACGATCCATATTTGGCATAGCAACCGTTGGGGGTAGTTTTCGTTAAAACAAGAGGCTCTATACTATCAGTGCATGTGACGTAATGCCCTAGTTTCATGGGGTCAGATTGGTTGCACCCTTTGCATCTAGGTTGCGCCGTTTCGTGTAACGAGAAAACTTTGTCATGAGCGCTCTGGATATGCGATGCCTAATTTTTGGATATTACTCTCATGCTTATAAAGTTGAGTGGGTTTAATTTTAAACCAGATTAATTTTTAGTGTGATTAAATAAATATGTATACCTAATCATTTAATGAAACGAATTATATTCTCATCATGAACCCGACAAGCATAATAAAACTCAAATTGTAATTTGTCAGACATTTATTTTTTCAAGAAGCCATTTAGAGATAATTGCAATTTATATTCTGGTTTAGATAACCGACGGAGCATAATAAATACCTACTCTCAATCGGTAAGGACATAAAACCACAGTAATGGTTACTAAAAATCTATCAGGACATCATGACACAGTCGCAAAACAAATATTAAACACGTTCCTAGCTAAAATAAAAACGGAAAATTATTCATGAAATTTAAAACTTTCATACACAGCAAAAAGAAGAACTCAGAATATTTCCAGATAGAAAATTTATGATCCTAAAATATGGAGAACCGTTTATGCAGCTATAATTTACAAACTATGTCCTACATTCAGAAAGAATTTGTTTCGCAAAGGCCCGATTCACACCGTTTTAAATAAAATATGTTTCTCATGAACGGTATTTCGTACAGTGTTATTGTAACTGTTACTCATAAACATGTACAAGTGGAAATATATTTTACTCTTATAAAAAATGTATAACCTTGGATACCTACTGGCAGTGGGACTATGAACGTTACTCTGATCCTAATAAATCCTCATAAATGCCTTCAGGTTGCCGGTGGAATTAATGGCTTTTCAACAATTCTTGGTGAAAAACCAGAATCACTTACACTATTGATGTTAGACTTAGAGGATGCGTGGCGAGATTTTACCCTATTTTATTTAACGAAACTGCATGTAAAAAAGAGTTGGTAATTATGTATATTTATTTAAATTTATTGTTTATTGTGTAATTTGAATTGTTTCTCCTTTACATTTCATTTGTATTAATATAAATTTTAATAATTAGAATTTAATTTTGTGTGCATATTATTAATTACCAAAACAATATTGAATAACTATGTTATATTGTGATGTATGTGTGGACTTCTTATAATTAGTAAGAGGTCACTAAATAATAAAATTACATTAAAAAAAAGGAGAAACACACTGGTCGATGAACTGCAACAAGTTAAATTTACTTTAGGTACCTACCTAGATTACATAAATATGAGTAGGCAGGTGCCTATTACCTATAAATCGATGGTATGGTTTATACTTACCCGGTTTCTGGAACAAAGATTTAAAATTATTCAGAAAGCCAAACAGTCACCGTTTTATACCTTCGTATACAATAAAAATGTTTAGATCCACAATCAAATAAATTTATCGAGGTAAGATCAAAGTAAGCTCACGAATAATTAACGTCAACGTTTATAACGGCCCTACAAAGTGTCAGTCTATTTCGGACGACATACCAAAGGTCAGGCTCGGGCTCGGAAACCACATAATATACCTATATTTACCTATGTACACCTGTAATTATGAACGGAATTATAAACGCAGGTGAAGGCATAATATAAAGGTAATCGGTTTCCATTCGTTAACCTTTGCTTTACGAGGCTATTACTCCCTACCGTTCGATACCCTTTTCACTTTTGAATTTTTATGACAGCATATTACGCAACCTAGAAGGTCATTACCACTGCATGGGTCGAATTCTTCAAGACCAGCTGTTACGATTATAGATGTGTGCGTAATGTATGAGTAATTGGTGCACATTGCCGGTTATCGAAACTATGCAAAAACATTATGTACTTAATTATAACTTGAGCATACAAACGTAAAGTAGGCAGGTACTAATGTTTGAAACTATTAATTATTGTTCTCGTGACATATTTCGTTGAAGTTTATATGTGTTACCAATTACTATAAATGGAAGTATTTTCCCATCTCTAAAGGAAATTTTCTACATATCGTACCTAAATCAACCTTTTCTACATAAAATTTAGATCGAATTTGGTCGAAATTAACCTCAGTTTGAATCAGAGGTATTACGCGTCCATAAATTTTGTTGCACCATTAAATACACCTCTACGAATACTTTGTTCGTTACTAATGATCTATACATGTGACTAAGATCTAATAATCGACTAGATCTGAATGTGCAGCTGCGAATGATTAGCATTCAAACCATGTGGAAATAGATAAATATATGTTCTGCTATTCTGAGACTTGTTATTTTATCGCGCTTTGTGAATGATTCTTTGTTAGATTTAGAGCATGCCAAGGCTAGGTAATAACTAGCTACTATATGTAATACATAGGTCGTGTAAGAGATTAATGCCCACATTCAAAACCTTTAAGAAAATTAAACTAAAAAGATGGAGGTATTGAATAAAAAATCAAATTAATCACAAAACATGTTGAATTTTCATCAGATATTTTAATTTCTTCGTCTATAATGACGACGAAGGACTTAAAAATTTCAATGCTTTTAAATAAATTTTCATAATTGGATATAGCTCTACAAAAACTAGCTAATCGACTTGAAGCCTTTCTCCAAGAGAACTTCAGGACATTTCAGATGCCTTGACCTGCTTCGTAACGATCACTGTTTCATCGATTTTGTTAGATATGTAAATTGTAAAG
>CAJQZM010027578.1:0-16185 GCA_907164665.1 Colias nastes | reverse complement strand
TATACGTAAGGGTGTGGTGATATAGTTTCTGATGCGATACAGTAGCTTTAACCTATAGAAACAGTTCGATATAGTTGTGTGGAAGTGCTTTTCGAATCTGAGGTTCTCATCAAATACAAATCCAAGATTACGAGCTTCTACGACACGATCCATAGTTTGCCCTTCAATTTTTAATGTTAAATCGTATCCAATCACTTTTTCGACCATCCTCGGTGTCCCTAAAACCATAAATTTGGTCTTTGTAGGATTAAGGACAAGTGAGTTTTTCTCCGACCACTTTGATATGCGCATCAGGTCCGAGTTTAGCTCAGCAATAGCATCAGGAGTTCGGGACGGATGGAATGAGATGTATAATTGAATATCATCCGCATAAAGATGGTATCGACTATACATTATCTCGCTGGTGATATCGGAGGTATATAGTATAAAGAGAAGTGGGCCCAAAATGGAGCCCTGTGGGACTCCCCTAGTTACCACCCTTTGCTGAGAATACACGACCGACCCGTCCTCCTTACGAAGCGCTACTGTTTGTGTACGATTGCTGAGATAGCTACTGAACCAACTGACCGTTTCCTTGCTTAACCCGTAAAACGACATCTTAGATAAAAGTAAAGGTATATTGATGGTGTCGAAGGCTCTAGTGTAGTCAAGAAAGACAAAAGCAGTGCTCATGCCCGAATCTTGCGCGGTCAAAACGTTATCAACAACTTCGGTCAATGCAGAGACAGTACTTCGACCTTTCCTAAACCCAGACTGTAGGTCTGAAAGTAATCCATTCTGCTCCAAGTACTGAGTTAGTTGGCCGTGCACTATCCTCTCGATAACTTTTGACAGACAAGGGAGAATGCTGATTGGCCTCAGGTCTTTTGAGGTCGCTGGATTTTCTTTTTTTGCTATTGGCTGGACTAGTGCTCTTTTCCAAAGTTCAGGAAATGTATTTGTTTTAAATGATGAATTTATTATGTGCGTTATGGCTGGGAGCGTTTTGGAAACTGTGAGGTTTAGCATGTCAAGAGATATGTCATCCACTCCTACCGCTTGTGATTTTAAAGTTTGTAATGCCTTGAGAACAGTGTTTTCGGTTACAGGTTTAAGCGTGAACGAAGCGTCGCCATGTCGGTGAAATTCAAAGTAAGTAAGGCTTGAAAGTGCAGGTTGACTGTTTCCAGGAACTTTGAGAAAATCATCATTTAGTTTATTAGGATCGTTAAAGTGAGATGGTAGGTTATTGTCTCGTTTAGGCTTAATAACAACTTGTTGCTTGATATGTTTCCATAGTTTTGGAGGATTATTGATATTATTGTTTACGTAAGTATCAAAGTACGATTGCTTTTCTTTATGCAAGGCGGTGCTAACTAGTTTTTTTAGGTCTTTGTAATATTCTATATATTTTGTATCTTTGCTTCTTCGGGCTGCAACCTGTGCTTCGTCTCGAGATTTCATCATCATTTGGATATTATATGTAACCCAAGGTAAGACCTTTCGTTTCAGGTGCTTTTGTTTCAGGTTATAGGGAAATAATAATTATCCCACCGCCAAAAAAACCTATAAGCTACCCAATATTTTACTTTTTAATACTCAAGTGTTTAATCTCGATATAACCCCGTACTGATGTATTAAAATAAACTTGTTTGAAGTCATGGCCGATTAAGGGTTAAATAATAATTAAGTTGATATAAACGCGCCATTTTGAATTTAAAAATAGAACTCCTTGACAGAAATTTTGTAGAATGTAACTGGCCAGTAATTTTCTTATGGTTTTGGTTTGATTTCAAATTACTCTACAAAGATATGCTACGAATAAATGTTTGACTTCAGAGAAGTGGGCATGAATATTTTCTTTTTTATTAAAGACGTGTTAAATGTAACAAGACGGAGGGCTCTGCCTGTATCAAGTCAGCCATTTAAACTTTACGACTGGTTTACACATAAGGCCTACCGGACGCTACGCTAATGGTGTCCATATAATTGTTGGTTTCTTTCGCAAATTATCCATACTTTTACGATTTATTTGAATTAATCATTATATTTGGCATGTTATCCAAACCATCAAAACGAACATTAACTTTTTATGTCTGTCGGACATAAATTGACACTTCATTATGTCAAAGAACTCGCGTATAAATCATTTGAGTTAAATGAATTTTATTTTATGCTTTTTGTGTTTTAATTACGGCCCTGTTTTTGTTTTGCAAGTTTTAATTATTTTTTTATGCTTTAAGTGTTGATTAATACAATTACAGACGTCAATTTTATATAATCCGGTGTCATTTTTGTAATTTAAATTATTTTTGTTGATCTGCAGCAACACAGTCGGCTCAATCATTAGCTGTGCCCCGCGGTTTTATCCGGAGATATAATTTTAGGTCCTAACGTTAGGACCTAAAATTATATCTCCACATTAGTATCTATCTTTGCCGTCGATATAATTAATACTCAAACGGCAATAAGCTATATATTTATGAATGAAATTAAATATTTCATTATGCGGAAGTGATTATGATAATATTGAATGTGACATTGGAGTACGTTGACCTTTTAGCCCAGTATTCACAGACGTTCAGCTTGCTAAGTTCCTCAGTGTGATGATACCCTGGTAGGGTTGATACCTATCACTGAACATTTTTATTTTTTATTTTCAATAATTTTTTACAAAATATTTTTTTTTATTTGGTACATCATATTTTTCAATTAATTGTTTTATTGCGTACAGGTACAAGGTAAAAAGATGGTAAAAAGTATTTTTTTATATTAAATAAAAATAATTTAAAGTGCAATCACACAGTAATTTATACGTAGTTTGGGAATGTAGTAGATACGTACAATTTGCCATAACGAAAGGAACAAATAACATGTAGGTATATCATAAAATACTAAAAATTTTCCTTCATAGATATTCGATTATAGACTTTAATAGTCGATGTCATTTAATTCACATAAATTAACTATGTACGTATAAAAATAATACGTACCTACGTGACTTAAAAACTCGTATTATTGAAACTAGCTTTTAGCACATATTAAAGAATTTATTTTATACTCTAATAAAACATGTACCTACTTATTTTATGTAACCCTTTGTTGCATTGAAAAACAGGGTGTTAGTGAAGAATTTTTCCTCTTAGCAATTTCAGCATAAGCCCTCCCACGAATCAAATGTCTAATTATAAGTATTAACTCACATCCTACGTTTCGTTAATAATTGCGGAAATTAAATGAGCAGTAATTAAGTTAAGGACTTCACTTAACGCCATTTATTACTGTTATTACAAATGATTGTCTGAAACGCCCTAAGGACACGCAGTCTTAACAATCTATTATCGTTTTTATAAAGCTTAGTTGGTATAAAACTGTTAATCACAACTGGTTAAATTATTAGAAAGAACTATCATATTTATAAAACTAAGTTGTTATACCTAAAACTGTAAATAACAACTGGTTAAATAATTAGAAAAATTTGGAATAACATGGACAGAAAAATATGGATTTTTTTTATTTAAATAGAGTTCACGATTCTCTGTCTAAACTATTAACTAAATCCTTTTTATACATATACCTATTTCAATATCAACAAGAATACATTCGTTTCGCGTAGCGCGATTTCTTATATTCTTTATAAACAAAGTAAGTTACAAATCCAAATTTGACCATACAAATAGATAACTATGAAAACTCCCTTCCTCGATTGTACGCCTTGAAAACAGTTATTTAATATTAAATATTAACACAACTAATTAAATGACGCCGCATTCGATAAATCCATCATGTAATGGATACCTCGGCTAGATAGTATAAGATTTTCTATAACAATTTTCCGGGCAGGAATCGAATAGCATTAATTGCAAGACGAGTTAGTATTTGCATCTAGAGTCGTTCACCCCAACGCTTATAAGTAGGAAACTAGGAAATAGTTTATTATAGATATGTCTGCTAGGATTTCCTTGGTGTTACGTATTTTCTGCGCGCCTAAGTGTTTATGACAACTTGGCTTGTAATTTTCTACTGAATAGTGATAGGAAAACATGTTTTCATCGAGATATTTACCTTATAATGTTAATGCCGATTGGACAACATTTAAAAAGTTCATTTCGTTTTGGCATTAACTGTCAAAAAAGCTACATAACTAATCTAGCTGTTAGTCTGAACCTAAACTGTGGTCTGAAGAGAATAGAAATTGGTTAAAATTATTACAAAACAATAATTTTAGTAGGCGACATACCTATGTAATTTACCAGTACCAAAGTATCAAAAATCTTTGAAAAATGTCGTAGATATAATATTTATTTATTTATATTCATTAGCTGTTCGAAAACATAAAGTTATCAGTACGGTTCGAATTTCATGAAAAACGATATCTTTTGACTTTTACCTATTATGTGTGTAGTTACTAAATTAAATAAAAACATAATATTTGAAAGTGCGTTGTGCTCTTTTTCAATACAAATATAGGTAGAGTCCAATAGCTCAAAAAAATAAACATTTTCAACTTTTCAGTATACGCCTAAGTGTTTATTTGCTTTTGCACATATACACTATTATAAACTATGTATACAAAACTCTTTTCAGGAATTATTTGGTTTTGTGATGTATTTAAATTTCAAGCGATACGGCGAAATGCATAACAAACAAAAGAACGTTGTTCTAAATGCATGTAAGTGGCTTAATCTTCGTAAAGCATTCTGAATTCCCGACAAACACCAATTTGTATTCACGTTAAGTAAATTTAGGCGCGAATGACCTTTTTTACTTTTCTCCACACGGAAATGCAATGTCATTTTTACGAAATGGCCCCGTCCAGCCGGTTTTATTTTAAAAATGCTTATAAAAAAACTTATACTAAAATGTATGTGCAAACGAGATTTAAACTACCAGGATTGCATACGACCGAGAAGTTTTCCCAGTCATACGAGTCGCCACATTCGAATCTCATTAATACTATCATTTATACACACACTTATGATATTTCTTAATGTTGTCTCAATTGTATAATACTTTTTACGAACATATCGATTACGATTTACGCATTTTGTTATATTTCTTTTCGAATTAGAAGTGTATAAATCTGTCAATTCGTTATTAAATAAATATAATTATCATTATGCTCTAGTATCGTATCTATTTTGAACTCGGAAGTGTCGAATGCGCTCACTAACGCGAGTGAGTTATCAACATTTCTCACGCTTACTTGTTTGTCTGTGTGGGTTGGTTGGATGTGTGAGATATCTGGTTGTGTGGGTGCGCTGAGAGCAAGATGCTTCCTAGGTTCATTCAACTTATGGCCCAGTAAACTCGGATCGTCGTATGACTATAACGCACACAAGTATAGCGTCTAGTCTTAGTACTCTTTAATTAATCTGCAATCTTAATACGCGATATTGAAATTGATACAGAATATATTTGTTTAATAATATAGATTTCGTTTGTTTACTTGTTTATTTTTAGCCAGAAACAATTCTTACACGTCACGTGTTTAAATTATCTCATTGTAATATTGACTGCAATATATTTTTGCATAAATTTAACTACTAATTATTTTTTTGAACAATTAAACTAAACTACTAACTGCATATAGTTCAAACGAATATTTACTTTCTTCCACCTATATACTCATATAACTGAATAACATAATACTATAAAGAGGAATAATTGCTAGTTCTGTTTGTTTGTAGGGGGTAACCTTCGGAAGTTTCTCTGACTGACTGATCTGCTCATGAAAATTCTTTCACAAACTGATAGCTACACTTTTCAAGCGTGGCTAATGGCTATGTTTCTTTATAAGGCTAGTATGTATGACTTATATAAATAGTAAAATTAAGTTAAACCATAGATATTTATGTGGTTTGTGCTTTCTATGGTGTATATTTTATAGTCTATCATCTATGCCTAGGTTTGGCATAATTTTAAAGTGCCAAAATAATTGTAGAAATATTAAGTATAGAGTTATTGTATTAATTTTATTTTCTGGCTTCAAAAGAACAACATTAAAACAATTTATTTTTCGTTCGTACATCAATGAGAATTTATTTTTTGTCTCGTAAATATGTAACGTTGTGCCCACCTTGTTTTATGGTAATAATATGCATTTAAACTTTAAACTTGTTATTGTTTTAATTTAAAAATAAATACCTAGGCTTTTCATTTTTAATAATTTATTTATAGCTGTTCCCCGCGGTTTCACCCGCATTGCTCCGCTTCTGTTGGTCTAACTCTAAGCGTGATGATATATAGCCTTCCTGGATAAATGAGCTATCTAACACCGAAATAATTTTTCAAATCGGACCAGTAGTTCCTGAGATTAGCGTGTTCAAACAAACAAACAAACAAACAAACTCTTCAGCTTTATAATATTAGTATAGATAATCGCAGTTTGTGTCACGTAAGTAAGTAGGTTATTGGTGAACATAATTATTTTATTTAATATTTATTTAACAGGATGTAGGTAATACTGTGGTAATACTCTATGTTTCATTGTTTTATTTCAAAAATAGTATTTAAATTTTGAAACCATTGTGTTAATTAATATTTTATTTGTTTTAATAACCTCAAAAAAGACGTGCTATTTATAATATTATTTAATTATTCATTAAGATTTATAAATGATAATTTTATTACCAAAACAAGATTCCTATTAATATAATTAGTATTATGCTATACGAATTTCAAATACCTATTCTTTTGATTCTACCAAAGAGGTTATTAAACTACATAAGTAATAAAATTTTGTTGAGGCCTGGGAGATTCCACGAATAAGTTGATTGTAGTCATGTCGGAATTTAAGCTGATACCTATATTTTAAAATAATTGAAATATATATATATATATATATAATATATATATACGCATATATCTTCTTTATTTAGAATAAAGATTTAATTTTTTTTTGTTCTAGAAAGTTGGAGTTTTGATGTATGATTTTTTTATATATTTTCGACGGAAATGTGATTTTTGATAAATTTATTCTGATTCACTTATAAATCATATAATTTCAGTTGTTAATTAATTATTGTTGTATACTTTTTATGATTATTATCTGTAAAATAGTTTATCTTTTGTAATGATCTTTGGAATGTGTAATTATATTTTATCCGTCGCATCGCGTAGTGCATTTTAAATTATGTAAATATAAAAAAAAATAACACTCAACTCGAAAACTGATAAATAATCGATTTTGTATAACGTTATTATAACTATAGTATAAGCAAAGTTTAATTAGTCTAAAGCACGAATAATTTATTATCTGCAAACTAAAAGCGTACAAATAAAACATTAATCGAATAATTTTCAATGTGATTTTCAACATATTACTGGATTTACGTAATAAATCTGTTTTCCTTTACACTAACGCCATCTAACAGCGAGTAGGGAAACTGAAGCAGCCTGAAAGATTTCTGCGTGAAAAATCGCGTAATTAACGTAATAAAAACGTTTAATTGCTGACGTTGAGATGTTCGCACATTTTATTGGTATCACCGAGGTTATTACCGTGAAAAAACTTATTCTGGTCATGTTTATTTTTTAAACGAAAACCATAGAGTATGGAGGTTCTAAATTTGAAACGTGTTCTCTGGAAAGGAGGTTTCATATCTATAATTATTAATTATTAAGGTAAGTTTTTTAGAATTGATATAGATAATTTTGGCGTTTATAACAGTGAATTACACTTAACATGTTAATAATGATTTTAAAATATATGAGCATTATAATTCAAGTATGTAATACATTTTTTTTTCAAGCCGAAATTGCTTGAAATTTTCAAATTGTTAAAGGGGTGATAGACGTACGAGTAAGTACGCGAACTTGTGGCTCGACGACCTTTTTCGCTCGTGTGTCACCCCAAGTACGCGTACTTAAAAACCGTCGAGTAAGTTCGTTGACGATCCAACATGTTTGAAATTTTACTCGTAGCCCGCCTTCGCTCGCACGTCTGTCACCGCCGCGAGCCGCGAGCCTAGCCTGTCTAGCTATAATAGGTGTTACTAAGTGCAAAAGTTCAATTAATTTCGTCTTCTTCTTTTAGTTTTATGAAAATAATTTAATATAATTAATATGAATGAATATAATATAATTGAATATTGGCGAAGGTATCTTTGAATCACGCCAAGGAAGTTTCACTCCTGACGCGTGGGCTCGGCGCACACGCTCTTTTTTTGTAAAGTACCCTCAAAATATAATAGTAAAAACGAAAATATCCTTCAATTTTGAACATTTATTTTGTTAGAATGCTATTTACTTAAAAATAAGTGCTGGTTATTAAATTAAAAATGTCTATATTTAATTCCTGAATAACATAAAATTCCCTCTGTTGATGACATAGAGACATTCGATATCGGTGACACGCGAGAAGCTACTGACCAAGCTCTACGTGTGTCACCGACGTCGAGCCGAGTAAGTACGCGAACTTTAAAACCGCGATTTTAAAGTTTGTACGTCTATCAGCCCTTTTAGTGCCGATGTTGTTATTACAATCTATTGTTCTAATAACACTGATTCTCATTTTAATAATTTAAGATTATTCATTAAAAGCTTACAGAATAATTGTTATTTATGAAAATTGTTGCCTATAATACTCTGTGAAGTTATACAATCAAAAATAAAATATAAAAATAGCAATCAATTGCTAAAAAAATCAGCCACAGAATAAGGATTCAGGGTTCAAGGAACTCAGTTTTCGGTGTATACGAGACTAGAATAAATAATCGGTGTCTAGAAATATAAATTATAAATTAAGTGCAAACGCAGTGTGACTTTCTCGCGAGTTGAAGACGCTGATAACATTTTATTTGTTAAAAAAAAATATTATGAAAAAATACTTTTAGATTTTGATACTTACATTATTTTTAGAGGATTTGTTTTTAAGGAACAAAAAATATATTAAGAATTGAGCCCCTCCGGCGTTTTTTGTAATGTCATAAATTAAATTTATGAATTCATTAAACTATTTTTGTTACATAATTAAATTTCGTTTAGCTGTGTGTGTTCTTATTTTTGTATCGTATAAAATGTATGTGTTAAATTTTTTCATATTACCTACCGTAGAACATCGAAGAATGTATTTTGATTGAAATCTGATACTATTTAGAGATAATTTAATTAAATATGATACAGTAAGATTGGTTAAAACTTAAAATCGAGGCAAATACGGGAATCATAATATGTGTTATGTCAAGATAAATGTAATACAAATTAAACAAGCATACTACTCAATATTTTCTTAAAAAATTTCCATACGTTTCTCTTTTTTCGCTGAAAAACCTTACCTTGATAGAGTTTTAACTCAATATCGTATGGAATTTTATATCCACCACCACAATTAGGTACGTAATTAAAAACTATATTATTCTAAGCTTCGTTCTAGAAGCAAATAATAATTGTTTTTCTCCATTAATTATAATTACCAAAAGGAGAAGACTCGGTTGGCAGGTGCCTTAGAGAGGGCTAGGACGGCCGTCGAACTTTGCAATATCACATACCGTAATACCAAAACGACGTATAACAACCAAACATTGCCAAGGGACTATCAACTCTATGCACATACAAATAAGTTTTCAGTAAACGTAGTGCGGAAGTGAGATCATTGAGCTTGGAGCAATTTAAGTTACCGTATTGAAATCGTCCTAAAAGACATGGTATCGTTTGATCGAAATATGACCTTATGATAGATGATTAGGGTTGAAATTCGAGTGTGGTAGCAGTGGTTGTCGGTAAGGCAGATCATAGATTCACTTCCTGGTGAGGCTCATATCAATTAAGCAGATTGGTGGCTAATTTGTAAGGTAATGGGGTTAGTTCAGTCACGCGCGATTTAATGTTAATCGTTCATTTTCAGTCCAAGGTTTAGACTATAGATGTGATATAATATCTTTTTATACATTTTTTATTATATTATACAAATAAAATTAAAGAAAAGAAACAAAATTTATGGTACGTACAATTCGGTGGTTATTTAAGTTCTGTAGATATTATTTCACAATGAAAGAAAATTTGAATAATAATTACATATAAATAGTACCTAAGTAGTACCTTTCATTCATTTTATGTGTTTTACTTACGACATGATTACAGTAACCTTTAATGCAATTTTCATAGTTCCTATACCAATTCCTAACTAGCAACTACGTTATTAACCTTTTTTTTTTTTTTAAAGTGGGGAAATCTTCTTAGATACCCCCGGCTCCCGGGGATGGAGCCGTGGTTATGTCGGATTTTTACCGACTAAAACCCCAATCTGTTCCATCGCGCTGCTTTGGACGGAACTGCGGGAACGGTTACGACTCTACCGCGTGTCCCGCCCAGCAGATGCCCGTTTCCAGGCCCACCACTAGAACCCCCCTCGCTGGCGGCTGCTGGAACGAAGGCTTACGCCACCAACGCGCAGACTATGGATCTTTCCCCGCTCCATCATCCGCGTTCCCCCGAACCCCCGACCCTAACACCGTCCGGCCGGAGGGTGCACGCCGGAAGGTCCTCCGATGTGTGAAATACACGTCGGGGGACCCTCCGGCGCACTTTTATAGAGATTACCTCGCAGCCCCCACCTCACCAGGGGTGGCGGCCCTCGGTCCGGCCCCACGGACCGGATTACGAGTTGGCAGACGGCCGTTTTACAGCGGCCGCCGCCCCACACCTCTCTGCAGGAGTCTCCGCGCGTCATCACAATGACGCGTCGGGATCCCGCCCTCCGTTGCACGGCGTGGCTTGCTAAACTAGCGAGCCCGCCGCGCCGCGACCTCTGGCCGCCATCCACCGCCGCATAAAAGCCGGCTCCTCTCTGGTCCACAAACAGGACCTCTGCCGTCGGGTCAGTCGAGGCCTCCCAACCCCGACTGCCGTTCAGCGCCACCTTTGCCTAGTGGACACGGGGTCCGCCAAGCCACGACCTCTGGTCGCCATCCCACGCCGCACACAGCGGCCGCTGGGCCACACCTAGCCCTGGCCGTCGGGCCGGTCGAATCTCCCCGACTCTAAACCAGCCGTTCAGCCCCTCGCTGGTCCAATTTCGCTTCACTCAGAGGGCCATAACTCTGAGCTACTGAGCCCCTCCGCCGCGACAAGGCCTGGTATTAACCTACGTAATGAATATTAAAGAACTTTCATTTACATTAATATAATATAAAATGAAAACGTACCATCATTGTATTTATAAACAAAGTGTTGAAGTATGTCATAAGTATATTAAAATCTGATTCCAAGTTTATAACACCTGTGTCAATGGAAAATTGTTTATTTTGACAATATAATATATCCAGGTGGAATTTAAATACTTATTAAACAAAATATTAAACAACATGAATTAACAAAATCTAAAATCCAGTAAAAATGAACGTTGGACTTATAAATAGATTATTTATAAGTCAAACGTTTATATTATAAATGCGAAAGTTTGTGAGGATGGATTTATGTGTATGTGTGTATGTTTGTTACTTTTTCACGCAAATACTACTGAACCGATTACAATGAAATTTAGCACACATAATATAGAGGGTAACTTGGATTAGCACAGAACAGGAACTATGCGGGTTTTTCTTTGAAAAAGCGGACGAAGCCGCGAGCGGAAAGCTAGTAAATCATAAAGCTTAAAATTAGCGTTGACGTTACACACATCATTATTAATAAAATATCAAAAATTCACTAGAATTACTAAGTAATGTGGCATTTTGTTTCGATAATAATAAAAAAAAAATATCGTGTCATATGGCACCCGAAATAAATAAGACGCAAGGAGTTTCAAGTTGTTGGGATTATAAATGAAAAACATAAAATTGCGTGGTTTTTGAATTCAAATCTCAGAATGAACAACTAACATATCATTTTAATTCTCGCCAATTTAGGAAAAATCGCGCGGAAAAGCATATACTTACAAATCGTTTTAGGTAATATATTCCAAGAACTCTCTATATTGTTTTGTAACAGAAAACAAAGTCACGAGGTATTTATTTCATTTTATCTTATTATATTTTTGGTAACATGAATGAAATAATTTGAATATTCACACTCAATGATACAGCTGTCGTCGATTTATTTTTGAATAATTTCACCTTCTTCAATATTTAAATTAAAAAAAATAATATGTTAAAACTGAAATCGATTCATATTCAGTAGCCAATTTTAAATAATCATCTTTGAAGAATTGTAAATATCATATTATAAACGTATGTAATCTAATGATTCTAATGTATATGAATGGTATTAAAAATATATTATCAGGTAAAATTAAATATCGGTATAAGGTATGTTACATTTCTAGACCTTTGTTTTTTTTAGAAAAAAAAAATATATTTTGAGCATATTGAATTGAATGTGTGAATTATTGTTGCATTTTGAACTGAAGTGCGTGCTACACTCTAGAATTAGATAAACAATGATTTTCCAGAAGTGTTTTTCATAGTTTTAAAAAGTTTCTAAACTTAATGTTTTAATTTCTAAATAAAAATTGTAATCTAACTAATATCTATCATAAGCATAGAAAGCCGATACTATGCTTAACTATAACTCCTAAGATTTTCAGACTACCAATTTTCATACATTTTCCTACCACCTCACGCATAGCAATTCTAAGCGTCTGAATGACACAATCTATCTACACTAAGATCTGTCATCCTGTAGTGATTATGACGTCACAGACTTATGGACCCCTACCACAGATGACAGAACACAGGCACATTTCCCGCCACGTGACACCCGTTAAGGCAAACGGTAAGCAAATTCAATCTGAAGATTTCGCATCTGAATTTGAATCGTCTGTAATTATACCGTATGTTTTATTTATTTGGGCTCGATATACGACAAATTGCATAGATAGTGCATTCAACTTACTAGGTCTATCTTGCGTTCGTTGACTTGTTAGATCACTCTTTTAATTAGTGACTATGAGAGTTATATTTGGTTAATGCTTTGATATATGTATTATATACTAGCTTACCGCCCGCGGCTTCGCCCGCTTTGACTAAAACCTAATAAATTATATACTAAAACCTTCCTCTTATATCACTCTATCTATTAAAAAAACCGCATCTAAATCCGTTGCGTAGTTTGAAAGATTTAAGCATACAAAGGGACATAGGGACAAAGAAAGTGACTTTGTTTTATACTATGTAGTGATGAAAGTTTATTAATAGATTGGCATAGAAGTATGCGAATTAATAGATAAAGTATCTTATATTTAGAAAAAATTTGGAAGCATGTTTTTGCATTTTTGGATTGATAAGAGGTTAGAGAAATACTAAGTAAACAGAAAACCATACTTAAACATAGCACGTTTATACAAATGTAGAGTTTTAATAACTTAGAACTTTTCTTAATTTTGTAATTGTCCTGAAATTAAATCACATCGAAAAAAATACGCAATTTACATTTCGATTATGGTTATGAAATACGTAGAAATCAAAACCATAATACATATCTTCTAAATAAAATATCACGATGTAAGTGATAATGTAAAGAAGACGAACAACAACTCTATCAAAAAGTAAAATAACAATAATATGAAGCAGTAAGTTGAAATTGTATTATCATGCTAAAATTCAGTGAATGTTATTTTTGAACAGAATTTCATAGCAGCTCGAATAGACGTTCGACGACGAAACAAAATCATGATACTTGTTATTGATTAGAAACAAGGAATATTTTTAGTTTTGGAATGGTATGTATTAGTTATATAATAATTATGTATTTCTACTACTTCTGTTAAGACAGAAGATAGGTTTTCTTTGTAAATTCTAGGAAATAAATTTCACTCATAATTCCGTTTTTTTTGTATGCTCTACTCAATTATTTATTACATGGTAAGTATACATCTTAAGTAGTATATTTAACATTTGCATATCAAATCAAATAGAATATATGTTTACAAATACGTAGGTACATTGAATTTCATGCAATATTTTATTGTGTAATATGAAAATTATAATCGCTAAATAGAATTTAGCGAACCAATCACGTGGCAGCCCACGTTATAAAGGTAATGAACCTTGATTGAATCAACTCAAGTGAAATTTAAATAGGTCTCAGTTATTTTGTATTATCTGTACCCTTTTTTGATCCGGGGAGTGGTTAATGCGTTAACGACGCTGTTAAAATATAATTTCTTATTGTAATATAAACATGAAAGCAATACAGTTTTTCAATGAGTCTGGCTGGAAAATACGCGTCATATTGAAGTTGTTGCGCTTAAACTGAGTTATTTTTTTTTTATTTGGTTATGATTTTTTACTGTTTATTCTAACCTAATTAATTAATGTTTGTATCCGTATGCGGCTCTATGTTAGTTTTCAATAATTCAGTCAAAATAAAAAACAAAATTTTCTAATAATAAAACTGTGAGTCTAAATTTTCTAATCATGCATGACGCACTACATATATTACTGTTGAATTTAAAAGTTTAAGTTGTTATTGTATAGAAAAATATACTTTTGAAATATACATATATTGTACCTATTTTAAAATGTATTACTTCAGTATGTTTTCACTGTTTATATTTTATGTTAATGATATTATCAAAAGGAGAATGCCCATGAAAGTATGGGCCACAGTATAGTGTTGCGTCAATGCCAGAGTGGTTTTGGAGGGTTCTTCGATATTCAAAAGATTTTTACCAATTGATTTTTTTGTGATAAAAACAGGGGTTTTCAAGATATTGGGAAAAATGTGAAATAACCTCAAAACTTAAATAACCCCGATTTAGTTAGGTTTATGTGTGATTTAGGTAGTATTTTATCGTCCGAAGGTTATTTTTCGTTTAACATATTTAATCTATGCGTAGAGCTTATGCTTTCAGACAAAGTCTATCTGTTCATCGGCTAGTGTAGGTAGGCACCAGAAATCTTCCTGAGACGGATATCAAGAAAACCTAAATATATATTTAAAAAATGCCAATAGAGCTCATATAGATTGTTTTATTCGGTTTACATGTTGTTGTTGTTTGAATCATTTTTTCACTACATATTCGAAGAAAGAAACAAATAAGAAATAACTGGTTACCTACCAAGCTATGTCATAATAATATTTTTTTTATATATATTTATTAAAAGTACATTTCGGCTCTCAACAATGATCGCTTTAGTTATTTGTATCGATGATCGATACAAATAACTAAAACGCCTTCCTTTTTGTCAACTCTTTTTGTCAGATTGTTCTAAGAAACATTTTTTGCATGGAATCAAGTATTTTACTTCACTATCTATGTTAAAACAACCTACAGTGTATAAACAACACCTTAAAGAGTGATTTTATGTTAATTGATTTTTTTGTAATTCAATGAAAACAATAATCGATATTAATACACTTAACTATTTACCATAGTAAATGTAATAATAGTTATGTTCAGATGTAAGCGGTAATGGATACTAAATCTATGGTATCGGATCTAAACAATTACATGTCTTATTATATTTTACAAAACATTCCCTGTTCAAAATATATTTTCCGATGGTAAGAAGGCCTCTAAATTGCCGAGATTTTTTTTAATAGTATTGTTATCTTGATGCATGAGAAAAACCTGTACCAAAAATGGGCATTCTCCTTTCCAGCAGCAGAGTAATCTCTAATGTAATTTACAATTATTATTATTTATCTGTATTGCTTTTTGAAAAACGAATGCGCTGGCAAGACATCCCTTGTCTCTCCCTTGTAGACGTTGTTTTGTTTTTCGCTTTAAAGTCAAATGTCATTTTTGGCGCTATTTTTCAAAAATAGATGTCATTGTTTTGATTATAAGTACAAAAGCTAGGCGAACGCATCCTGTTATTGCACAATTAATGTATAATGCATCTAACACGGTGTCAAAGAGTTTCCATTCTGACGTAGGTAGTGGAATACTTTAAGAGGTTGTTGTCTGCTGATATTTTATGCATTTGAGTTTGCTTTACATCAGCCACATTACAATTCCAATGTGATCTTTGACTTGTTTTCATAGGTTGTGTTATTTCTGTTGGGTCATTTGAATAATCTTTTTATGGATAATTTGGAATATAATTATAAAATAATAAATTAAGATAAAACTTGAAAATTAGAATGTTTGCAAATCGATGATCATTTTCTGTGCTTTTTAGACAAATTCACACTATTTTTCAGTTTGACTATACCTACGGATATTTATTAATTTATAAGTGGATAATTATTTCTTTACGGTCAAATGGCTATTCAGTTATACTTGAATTAAGATTTCAATGTAATGAAGGAACAATGAGA